>UELW01000572.1:0-41931 GCA_900490495.1 Danionella dracula | reverse complement strand
ACGTTTATTTCGAAGAATACATCAAAAAAGTACAAGCTTAATGAGACTCTGCAAAACAAATGCTAGTCAAAACTAGTCAGATTCTTTTAAAAATAACTTAACAAATTAGACATAAGTTGGGACTAAGAGAGTTTGGTGATGGCTCAAAGGGCCTAGTGGTCTAAGTGTCAGGATTCGGCCCTCTCACCACCGCAGCCCGGGTTCGGTTTCCCGTCAGGGAAAAATTAATATTTTAAAAAATTAGTTTCTAATTCAGTTTTCATTCATTCATTCATCTTCACTTCGGCTTTATTCCCTTTTGGGGTTGCCACAGCAGAATGAACTGCCAACTCTCTGGCATATGTTTTACGCAGCGGATGTCCTTCCCTTCTGCAACCCATCGCTGGGAAACATTCACACACACATTCACACTTTAACACTACGGGCAATCGTTCTTACTCAATTCACTTATTCCGCATGTCTTTGGACTTGTGGGGAAACCGGAGCACCCGGAGAAAACCCACGCGATCACGGGGAGAACATGCAAACTCCACACAGAAATGCCACCTGCCCCAGTTGAGCCTAAAACTAGCGACCTTCTTGCAGGGAGACGACCGTGCTACCCACTGCGCCACCGTGACGCCTCTAATTCAGTTTTATTGACCCTAAATGCTTTTTGCTGTTAAAAATGGCAAACATACTCCTCAGATCTGTTGTCAGCTTCTCAGTGTAGCGAAGCAGAGTGGCTCAGCGGGAGCGTGCTGGGCCCATAACCCAGAGGTCGATGGATTGAAGCCATCCTCTGCTAGCTTTTTCTTCAATACACTCTTTTTTTGTTGAGAAAGAAAGTGTGAAAAACGGTTTATTTCAAGGAATGCATCAAAAAAGTACAAGCTTAATGAGACTCTGCAAAACAAATGCTAGTCAAAATTAGTCAGATTCTTTTAAAATAAACTTAACAAAATAGAGATAAGTTCAGACTAAGAGTATTTATTGATGGCTCAAAGTCCCTAGTGGTGTTGTGGTCAGGATTCGGCCCTCTCACCGCCGCAGCCCGGGTTCGGTTTCCCGTCAGGGAAAAAATAATATTTTTAAAAATTAGTTTCTAATTCAGTTTTATTGACCCTAAATGCTTTTTGCTGTTAAAAATGGCAAACATACTCCTCAGATCTGTTGTCAGCTTCTCAGTATAGAGAAGCAGAGTGGCGCAGCGGAAGCGTGCTGGGCCCATAACCCAGAGGTCGATGGATCGAAACCATTCTCTGCTAGTTTTTTCTTCAATGCACTCTTTTTTTGTTGAGAAAGAAAGTGTGAAAAACGGTTTATTTCAAGGAATGCATCAAAAAAGTACAAGCTGAATGAGACTCTGCAAAACAAATGCTAGTCAAAACTAGTCAGATTCTTTTAAAATAAACTTAACAAAATAGACATAAGTTCAGACTAAGAGTATTTATTCATGGCTCATAGTCCCTGGTGGTCTAGTGGTCAGGATTCGGCGCTCTCACCGCCGCGGCCCGGTTTCGATTCTCGGTCAGGGAAAAAATAATGTTTTTAAAAATTAGTTTCTAATTCAGTTTTATTGACCCTAAATGCTTTTTGCTGTTAAAAAGGCAAACATACTCCTCAGATCTGTTGATAGCATCACAGTGTAGAGAAGCAGAGTGGCGCAGCGGAAGTGTGCGGGGCCCATAACCCAGAGGTCGATGGTTCGAAACCATCCACTGCTAGCTTTTTCTTCTATGTGCTCTTTTTTGTTGAGACCAAAAGTGTGAAAAACGTTTTATTTCGAGGAATGCATCAAAAAAGTACAATCTTAATGAGACTCTGCAAAACAAATGCTAGTCAAAACTAGTCAGATTCTTTTAAAATAAACTTAACAAAATAGACATAAGTTGGGACTAAGAGAGTTTGGTGATGGCTCAAAGTCCCTAGTGGTCTTGTGGTCAGGATTCGGCCCTCTCACCGCCGCAGCCCGGGTTCGGTTTCCCGTCAGGGAAAAAATAATATTTTTAAAAATTAGTTTCTAATTCAGTTTTATTGACCCTAAATGCTTTTTGCTGTTAAAAATGGCAAACATACTCCTCAGATCTGTTGTCAGCTTCTCAGTATAGAGAAGCAGAGTGGCGCAGCGGAAGCGTGCTGGGCCCATAACCCAGAGGTCGATGGATCGAAACCATCCTCTGCTAGCTTTTTCTTCAATGCACTCTTTTTTTGTTGAGAAAGAAAGTGTGAAAAACGGTTTATTTCAAGGAATGCATCAAAAAAGTACAAGCCTAATGAGACTCTGCAAAACAAATGCTAGTCAAAACTAGTCAGATTCTTTTAAAATAAACTTAACAAAATAGACATAAGTTCAGACTAAGAGTATTTATTCATGGCTCAAAGTCCCTGGTGGTCTAGTGGTCAGGATTCGGCGCTCTCACCGCCGCGGCCCGGGTTCGATTCCCGGTCAGAGAAAAAATAATGTTTTTAAAAATTAGTTTCTATTTCAGTTTTATTGACCCTTAATGCTTTTTGCTGTTAGAAATGGCAAACATACTCCTCAGATCTGTTGTCAGCTTGTCAGTGTAGAGAAGAAGTGTGGCGCAGCGGAAGCGTGCTGGGCCCATAACCTAGAGGTCGATGGATCGAAACCATTCTCTGCTAGCTTTTTCTTCAATGCACTCTTTTATTGTTGAGAACAAAAGTGTGAAAAACGTTTTATTTAGAGGAACGCATCAAAAAAGGACAAGCTTAAAGAGACTCTGCAAAACAAATGCTAGTCAAAACTAGTCAGTTTATTTTAAAATAAACTCAACAAAATAGACATTAGTACCGACTAAGAGATTTTCTTCATGGCTCAAAGTGCCTGGTGGTCTAGTGGTCAGGATTCGGCGCTCTCGCCGCTGCGGCCGGGTTCGATTCCCGGTCAGGGAAAAACAGTCTTTTCTAAAATTAGTTTCTAATTCAGTTTTTTTGACCCAAAATGCTTTTTGCAGTTAAAAATGGCAAATTTACTCCTCAGATCTGTTGTCAGCTTCTCAGTGTAGAGAAGCAGAGTGGCGCAGCGAAAGCGTGCTGAGGCCATAACCCAGAGGTTGATGGGTCCGACCCATCCTCTGCTAGCTTTCTCTTCAATGCACTCTTTTTTTGTTGAGAACAAAAGTGTGAAAAACGTTTTATTTCGAGGAATGCATCAAAAAAGTACAAGCTTAATGAGACTCTGCAAAACAAATGCTAGTCAAAACTAGTCAGATTCTTTTAAAAATAACTTAACAAATTAGACATAAGTTGGGACTAAGAGAGTTTGGTGATGGCTCAAAGTTCCTAGTGGTCAGGATTCGGCCCTCTCATCGCCGCAGCCCGGGTTCGGTTTCCCGTCAGGGAAAAAAATAATATTTTTAAAAATTAGTTTCTAATTCAGTTTTCATTCATCTTCATGTCGGCTTTATTCCCTTTTGGGGTCGCCACAGCAGAATGAACTGCCAACTCTCTGGCATATGTTTTACGCAGCGGATGGCTTTCCCTGCCGCAAACAATCGCTGGTAAACATTCCCACACACATTCATACTTTAACACTATGGGCAATCGTTCTTACTCAATTCACTTATTCCGCATGTTTTTGGAGTAGTGGGGAAACCGGAGCACCCGGAGAAAACCCTCACGATCACAGGGAGAACATGCAAACTCCACACAGAAATGCCACCTGCCCCAGCCGAGCCTAGAACCAGCTACCTTCTTGCTGGGAGACGACCGTGCTACCCACTGCGCCACCGTGACGCCTCTAATTCAGTTTTATTGACCCTAAATGCTTTTTGCTGTTAAAAATGGCAAACATCCTCCTCAGATCTGTTGTCAGCTTCTCAGTATAGAGAAGCAGAGTGGGGCAGCGGAAGCGTGCTGGGCCCATTACCCAGAGGTTGATGGATCGAAACCATCCTCTGCCAGCTTTTTCTTCAATGCACTCTTTTTTTGTTGAGAACAAAAGTGTGAAAAACGTTTTATTTCGAGGAATGCATCAAAAAAGTACAAGCTTAAAGAGACTCTGCAAAACAAATGCTAGTCAAAACTAGTCAGATTATTTTAAAATAAACTTAACAAAATAGACATTAGTTCGGACTAAGAGTTTTTCTTCATGGCTCAAAGTGCCTGGTGGTCTAGTGGTCAGGATTCGGCGCTCTCACCGCCGTGGCCGGGTTCGATTCCCTGTCAGGGAAAAACAGTCTTTTCTAAAATTAGTTTCTAATTCAGTTTTTTTGACCCAAAATGCTTTTTGCAGTTAAAAATGGCAAACATACTCCTCAGATCTGTTGTCAGCTTCTCAGTGTAGAGCGTGCTGAGGCCATAACCCAGAGGTCGATGGATCTAACCCATCCTCTGCTAGCTTTTTCTTCAATGCACTCTTTTTTTTGTTGAGAACAACAGTGTGAAAAACGTTTTATTTCGAGGAATGCATCAAAAAACTACAAGCTTAACGAGACTTTGCAAAAAAATTGCTTGTCAAAACTAGTCAGATTCTTTTAAAAATAACTTAACAAATTAGATATAAGTTGGGACTAATAGAGTTTGGTGATGGCTCAAAGTTCCTAGTGGTCAGGATTCGTCGGTCTCATCACCGCGGCCTGGGTTTGATTCCCGGTCAGGGAAAAAAAAATGTTTTTAAAAATTAGTTTCTATTTCAGTTTTATTGACCCTAAATGCTTTTTGCTGTTAAAAATGGCAAACATACTCCTCAGATCTGTTGTCAGCTTTTCAAAGTAGAGAAGAAGAGTGGTGCAGCGGAAGCGTGCTGGGCCAATAACCCAGAGGTCAATGGATCGAAACCATCCTCTGCCAGCTTTTTCTTCAATGCACTCTTTTTTTGTTGAGAACAAAAGTGTGAAAAACGTTTTATTTCAAAGAGTGCATCAAAAAAGTACAAGCTTAATAAGACTCTGCAAAACAAATGCTAGAACTGGGTGTGTAGATGTAGCAAAAGTTCATTCGTGTACTTGAGTTAAGCCATCCCCATTAAAACACTCTGTGGTGAATTAGTCTGGTCTGGCTCTGTTCTTCACCGATTTGGGTGGGCTTACTCGTTTTTATAATGAAGGGGAGGAGCTCATTATGCAGACAAGGTAACGTCGTTAAAACGGCGTTTTCGTGCACCCAAAACGGCGTTGTGAACAGCGTTTTATGGAGGACAAACGCCGTCTAAAACAGCATTTTTTATACCAACGAAAAAGGCGGTAAAAAACGGCGTTTTGGGTGGATTTTCACGCGTTTTTTACGCCGTTTGAACTGCAAATGGCGTTTTTTGCGGCTTCTTGTGGTTTAAAACGCTGTTTGCGGTGCCGTTTTAATGATAAACGCGTTTCAGATGAGCGCGTTTACGGCCCATTCGGCTCGCCATACAGAGGAGCCCACGCACGCACGGAGAGGAGCGGAGGTGCCCGTGCACGCTCGGAGAGGAGGCGCCCGCGCGCGCAGGAAAGAGGAGCAGGGGTGCCCGCGCACGCACGGAGAGGAGGCGCCCGCGCAAGCTCGGAGAGGAGCGGAGGCGCCCGCGCACGCTCGGAGAGGAGCGGAGGCGCCCGCGCACGCTCGGAGAGGAGCGAAGGCGCCCGCGCACGCACGGAGAGGAGCGGAGGCGCACGCACGTAGAGGAGTGGAGGCAACAACGCACTCTCGGAGAAGAGCGGAAGCGCCCGCGCACGCTCGGAGAGGAGCGGAGACGCCTGCGCACGCACGGAGAGTAGCGAAGGCATCAGCGCACTCTCGGAGAGGAGCGGAGGCGCATGCACGGACATGAGCGGAGGCGCCAGCGCACACTCAGAGAGGAGCAGAGGCGCCCGCGCACGCACAGAAAAGAGTGGAGGCTCCCGCGCACGCACGGAGAGAAGCAGAGGCGCCCGCGCACGCACAGAGAGGAGCGGAGTTAGGGTTAGGGATATTGTGAGAAAACCACTCCAAGGTGGGGTTTTAGTCCCGTCCCAGAGCGCAGAGCGGAGGTGGGAGGGGGATGTCATGGTCTTTGGGCAGGTCTGGCGGGGCAGTAGGGTGGGGACGCTCGACCTACGGTCGCACGACTCTGCAGGACGTGCCAGCGGCCACGAAAGCCAAGCCTTTCCTTTTTGGGACGGCGACGAAGCACATATGCTGCGGATTTACCCAAAATTGACAGTCAAGCCTCCAGGAATATAGTGAGAAAACCACTCCAAGGTGGGGTTTTAGGCCCGTCCCAGAGCGCAGGGCGGAGGTGGGAGGGTGACTTCTGGGTCTTTTGGCAGGCCTGGCGGTGCAGTAGGGCGGGACCGCTCGACCTCCGGTCACACGACTCTGCAGGCCGTGCCAGCTGCCCCGAAAGCCAAGCCGTTCCTTTTTGGGATGGGGACGAAGCACATGTGCTGCTTTGCCTATCCAAAATTGACAGTCAAGCATGCAGGGAATATAGTGAGAAAACCACTCCAAGGTGGGGTTTTAGGCCCGTCCCAGAGCGCAGGTGGGAGGGGGCGTCGGGGTCTTTGGACAGGCCTGGCGGTGCAGTAGGGTGGGGACGCTCGACCTTCCGTTGCACGACTCTGTAGGCCGTGCTAGTGTCCCCGAAAGCCAAGCCGTTCCTTTTTGGGACAGGGACGAAGCACATCTACTGCTTTGCCTATCAAAAATTGACAGTCAAACATGCAGGAATATAGTGAGAAAACCACTCCAAGAAGTAGAAGACATGTTAAACGGGCAAGCAGATTTGATGACCATGAAATGGTGGTGAAAAAAGTCATGCTGAAGACGTGTTAAATAAGATTAAGAGATTAAAACAGAGAGAGAGAGAGACAGAGAGAGAGAAAAAACTAACTATTTGTAGTTGCTTGAGCATCATTTTTTTCACTGTTTGATTTGAGGAATTTAACATAGGAAAAAGGTGAATGTATGTGGAGCAGTTTAGGCTGTGCGTTATGTTTTTGTCTCGCTAGAGGGCAGTGTTCGCACAGCACGAGTTCTTCTGCTGGGGGTGTCAGTGCTCAGTAAAAGAATTCGTTTCCAAAGCAAAAGACATAGACAATTTAAGAAAACAAATATTTGCAACGTGTGTAAGAAGTCCTATTTTCAATGTTTGAGCAGTGGGAAATAATCGATATAAAAAGGCGGAAAAAAACGTGCCAACCTTGGTCCTTAGAACACTAAGACTTAAGAGTTTTTTATTTGTTTAGTTTTTTTTTTTGTTTTTAGCTTTGATCTTCATGAACGCTCCGAGGAGGGGTGAATTCGCTTACAGTTTGTTTGTTTAAAAAAATAAACTAATAAAAGTGACATAGCTAATGTAGCCTTCGGCCAATGGGAGGCTTTCATTGCGCCTCCGGGTTGGTGTTTTTGGGGTCTCCGAGCTTGTGGTCGCGTCCGACACGGTGCGCCTCGCTCGGACAGGCATCCAAAAATCCCCAGTCTCTGGATCTGTTTTCGTTATCACCCACCATCAGGATACAGGGGAACGGTGCATTTGGATCCCGGGGAGCGTTGCGGAAGTCCTCCATCTGCCCCGGAGAGCTGATTTTTGGACCGCTTTAGGATTTCTGGCCCTTACGCAGCTCTGGAGCTCGGTTTCTGACAACGAGGGCGGCTCTTCGCGGGCTAGCGTCCGACACGAGTGGCCTTCCCCGGGTAAGAGCCGGCCGATTGCCGGTCTCAAGTTTATGGAAGTATTGACCTCCTGGGAGGTCGGGCGTTTCGCGGTCTCGCCCGAGGCCGCCAATAGCACCTCCTGAAGGACACCTCGTCCGAATTCGGCCTCTCTGAGCTTCTGGAGGTCTGGAGAGGAACCGAGAGAGCAGTTCTTCGCAGGCTCGCAAACTACACGATGTGCATGTTGTTTATGTGTGTTCCTTGTTAGTATAGTGGACATTGTCTCTGCCTGTCATGCAGAAGACTGGGGTCCGATACCTAGATGGGAAGGTACAATTTATTTGAATGACTCAAAACACTGAATGCCATCGCAGTTTCAAAACTACACAATGTGCAGGGTTTGTAGATGTGTTCCTCGTTAGTATAGTAGACATTATGTCCGCCAGTCATGCAGAAGACCGGAGTTTGATTCCTAGATGGGAAATTACACCATTTTGCATGACTCAAAACACTGAAAGCCATTGCAGTGTCAAAACTACATAGCATGCAGTTTGTTTATATGTTTTCCTTGTTAGTATAGTGGACATTATCGCTTCCTGACATGCAAAAGACCGGGCTCCGATTTTTTTTCAATGACTCAAAACACTGAATGCCATCGCAGTGTCAAAACTACACGATGTGCATGCTGTTTATGTGTGTTCCTCCTTAGAAAGTGGACACTATCTCCACCTCTTTTTTCTTCTCTTTTTCCATTCTCTCTCTCTCTCGCTCTCTCTCTCTCTCAATCTTATTTAACACGTCTTCAGCATGACTTTGTTCCCCACCATTTCAAAGTCATCAAATCTGCTTTCCCGTTTAACACGTCTTCTACTTCTTGGAGTGGTTTCCTCACTATATTCCTGCAATTTGACTGTCAATTTTGGATAGACATAGCAGCATATGTGCTTCCCAAAAAGCAACGGGTTGTCTACATTTTTTGGGTTAACACACCTTTCCCTCAAATCAAGCACATGAAATCAGAGTACCTGGACTGAAATTCCACCCTGATTCGAACAGTCTCGGAACGGAGTCTCCATCTCTTTTTGTTGATTTTTTATGATTATTTTCAGATGATGATTTAGGACACCATAGGTGTCAATGGAAATGTCTAAATTCTGGGCTTGACACCACTTCCAAATCACTCAAGTGCATGAAAATAGAGTACGTTGACTGAAAATCCACCCTGATTCAAACAATTTTGGAATGGAGACGATAACGCCTTTCATTGATTTTTTATGATTTTTTTTTCATACCATGTATTAGACTTCTGCCAAGCTCAGTAGAAGAGTCGCAATTCTTGAGTTAACACACCTTTCCCCTCGAACCAAGCACATAAAATTAGAGTATGTGGACTTAAAGTCATTTCTTTGCAAAGTGCACTACTCTTGATAATGACATAAATGGCATTTACCTCGCTGACCGCTCCCGCCAGCTACCCTTCCTGGATTTTTCTTTGTTTCGTGATTTAAAAGCAAAAAAATGAAACTATACCTGGCCTTTAGGTGCAGAAAAAAAGCAAGAGAATTGCCCTTGGAACATGAGAGTAGGGGAGTAAAAAGTTTATTTTCTATTTTGTTTCTTATTGCACTTTATAATTTAAATTTATAAACTTGCACTTTATAAATTTATAAAACAATGATACATATCTCAACCTAGAAACCTTAACCTCGTTAGAGAGGTCGTAGAACCTTAAATCTCGTTACATGATATCTGCAATCTTTACTTTACTGTTCAACGAGCGTACTTCATAAGCAGTCATTCAAGGTAAAAGAGGTACAAATATGCTGAATAATCTAAATAGATTAGATTGCTTACATCTGATGGTTTGTGAAGACAATACTTAAATCATTCATTGTAAGGTAGGGCAACAAAATTTCCTGTGTGTGGGTGCGCACGATTATCAGCAACAAAAGAGTGACATGCCCATGAATAGTCATGTAACTTTGCAAAAGCTAATAAGAATAGCATAATGTATTCCTAAACAATATTCTCAGTGTATCAATACCGTGACTGTACCAGTTAAAAAAAAAAACATGAACCTCTTTTCAAAAGCAATCTATCTGTTGGTACAAAACATACATTCACGTGGGGAAAAAGTTACGCTTATAAATACTTATCCATTAAAGAGACATCAGTTTGCTGTGGGTGTTTTTGGCAATTAGGTGACCTGATTTAACATTTATTTAATTCATAAATTGGACCTGACTCCATGAAAAAGACAGTCTGACCTTAAAAGCTAGAGTCCATGAAAAAGACAGTCTAACTTAAAAGGAGTGACGCTTTTCTGATAGGGATACGCAGCTAGAGACAAAATATCTGCCACGTGAAACTTATCTGCAAGGATAGCTTTCTGCATATATACCGCGCCTATGAAACACCAAAGGAGGTGCAGTTTTCGAGCCAGGTTCTGTAACCCATCACATTGCTGTTTCCATATCTTGTGCTGAAAAGTAAAGAGAAATCGGACTGAAAGTCGTAGTCTGTCTTTATTGAATTTATTTTGAAAAGTGTATTTTATATTCTGGGAAAACAACCACATTAAATGGCGTAGTCGGCAAGATTCAAGAGTCTGAGATCACAGCCGTTGACCCTGAAGAGGTGCCAGAAGCCGCTGTCAGAGCGTCACTGAAGCCAGCAACAACACTTCGAGATTCGAGAGCGAGAGAGCAAAGAGCAACCTCACCCTGTAACTGGGAGCTAACGCACATCATTTGGATTGGTAAGCATAACTCTTTGTTATTTATGCTTACTGTGTTAGTTAATGTTAAGAAAAGTGATGTGTCTCTCCAGTTTTTTGATTAGAATTAAATGAGGTTTTTTGGCTCTGGGAAAAAGCTCTTAATTCTGAAAGAAGTGTGTAAAAATAAGACTCTGAATTAAAAAGAACAGGTTGTTTTTAAACCCCTTAAAAGAATTAAAAATAAGTTAAAACTAAAAATACAATTCGGTTAGTATTGTTTATTATCTGATTAGAATAAGTCTGATCAGAAGGAGGAAAGGCTGAGGGATGGTACTGATGAAAAAGTGAGCACTTTAAAAATAATCATTGAACCAAATTGAACTTATAACCTGCTAACACAAATGTTGAGAGTGGATGAGTATTGAACTTGAGAAAGTCTAGTCGTCGGGGGTGTCGATTAGCTACTAAACAAATTGAAACTTATAATAATGGAGTGTGGTAATAGATAAGATTAGAAGAGACTCAGATCACGGTGACTGCGCAGCGCTGCTGAATTGGGTGATAATATAATAAACTAGGATTTGTTTAGTATACCTTCGGGATAGTTAGCTTACCGAGGAGGCGAAGTTAGATCGATAAACTTGCGCTTGTTTTTGATGCCAGACATTTGGTCTGAAGTACGCTCAAAAGTTGCCAGATATTTTGATCTGGAGCACGTTCAAGTAGCGTAAGGTTGCCAGATATTTTGATCTGAAGCACGCTCAAGGGTAGCGTGATGTGATATACTCATGGAGGTCCTTGAATGACGGAGGTGATAGTGTTTAGTTGAAAACTTTATTACAAAAGGATACAAAAATAGTGGTTAGACAATAATATTATTACTTTAAACTAAAAGCATCTAATCTTGGGAAAACTGTTAACGACCGGAAAGAAATAAAGACCATTTAAAAGTAACTAGCTTTGAAGAAAAAGAAAAAAACCTTGAATTAAATAATTCCATTAACGAGAGCGAAGACTTGGTCTTCTGAGCAGGCTCTTATCAACAATGGCAACTGCGGCTGTAAACAGGTTTGAGGTTAATGTTTCACTAACCCCAATACAGTGGATTGAAATGAAAGACTCAACGGCAGGAGTAAAACTTAGACGCTGGTCTGAAAAATCCAAAACAAATTGAGAAAAAACAAATCTGTAGATCTTTCGTGGCCAAAAGAAGGTAGTTGGGACACAGAGAAAATCAAAAATTTGAATAAATGGCTAATAATTAGGAAAAATGCAGGCAAAACTCTAAAAAGAATTGAGACAAGACATAAATTTATAGAGCAAATCTCAAAAAGAAAGCAAGAGAAAGTTGTTGTGTTGGATAATGGATGGAGATGTACAATGTTGATGGACATGTGTGCTGTGTTTGTGCAGATAGAAGAAACAGAGGCTGAATTGATAGAATGAGGAAAAGCAACTAGAATGTTTGAGAAAAAATGATGAAGATGGCAAATTGTATGTGTATGTGTGTGTAAGCAAGGAACTTGTGATGTGAGATGAGTAACTAGAATGTTTGAATGTGTGAGAAAGCCTAGACAAAATAACGCAGAGACTGATAAGTTCACCCCGCCTTTACGTGCTCTCTTGAAAGAGAAACTCAAACACATAAAGTAAAGCACAGTGAAACTATAGAACTTGGATGAGAAATAAGGCACTGCAAAGTGAAATTGATTATTGAGATACTTTTTCAAAATGTAGAATCTGAAAAATAAATTTTAATGATGATAATTAAAGTTCAATTACTTAAAATTTAAACCTGAAAATTACAATCCAAATTGTAACTGAATAAACTATTGTAGTGTGTGGTTTTGGAAACTCTAGAACGAGTTTTGTTAAATTGGTAGAATTCTTTAAATGTGTTAAATCAGCAGATGGTAAACATAAAGAAAAAATGATCAGAACTGTTAAAAATAACGAGATTAATAATAGATTTAAAAAATGCAGACTGTAAAATAATTAACAAATTTCTAAATGATAAAATTAAATAGACAAACGTTAGGATTTTTAGGAAAAACAGACTACTGCAGTGAATACACTAGAGTATGCAGACAAATGCAAACTAATGAGACAACTAATGAGAGATGCAGGAATTAAACAACTAAATGCAACTTTAAAATGGACTGAAGAAGCTTCAAAAGAATTTGACCAACTTAAAAAAGAAGTGATAATTGCAACAAAACTGTCAAATCCAAATTACAACAAACCTTTTTATTAGATGTTGCATTAGGAAAGGGAGGATTAGCAATAGCTATTTTACATCAAAAAGAAGGTACAAAACAAAGACCGCTAGGATGGTATTCAACTTTCCTTAGTGGAATGGACAATTTCACAGACTGTGAGAAAAATCTTGAAGCAGTATTTTGGGCTTATTCAAAATGTTCAAAATTAGTTTTAAGTGCCCCAGTAGAAATAAGATCACCCATGAAGTTGTAGGAATTTTGGAACAAAACAGATTTAATCTGTCAGTAGGAAGAAGAATGAAATATTTGGAACTACTTGAAAAAGTAAACTTGACTGTAAAGGTACTCAAACAAAAAATGAAGCAGAAAAAACTGTTATTTTGCCACCAGGGAGAGCCACACTGCTGTGAAATTTCAAGGGACTGTGGACATGAAGATAAGACCAGACTTATCAGCTGAACCCTTAGAGGAAGGAAGAATTCTTTTGTAGATGGTTCGTGTTTTAAGAACGATGCAGGCAAGAGCCAAATGGGTTTTTCTGTGGTAGAACTTGAGAACAAAGATCCATTAAAATTTAACACCATCAGAGAAATAAAAGTCACTCAAGGTATAATGTCAGCACAAAGAGCAGAAATTATGTCATTAACAGAAGCTTGTAACATCTTAGATAACCAAGAAGGAACAATCTTTACAGACTCTGCCTATGGTATTCGGTAGCTCATTACTATGGAAAAATTGGCACAATAATGGGTATAAGAAAACAATGGTAAACCTATTATTCATGAAACAGAAATTAAAGCATTGATTGAAGGCCTGTCAAACACCAAAAAAGCTAAGTATAGTGAAATGTGATGCACACAAAAGAGATCAAAGTGTAGAAACAATTGGAAATAATTTTGCAGACTCAGCAGCCAAACAAGCAGCGATGCAAGAGATTATTACTGAAATGCCAGTTGTAACTCGACAGCAAAAGAAGCAGTTGAACTAAAAGGTGAATGGGATTTTGAAAAACTTTGTGAAATGCAATCAAGTGCTAGTGTACAAGAAACATTAGACTGGAACCTCAAAGGAGGGATTAAATCAAAAGAAGGAATTTGGACAACACTTCAAGGTCAATTGATAATACCAGAGAGTGCAGAACAAATGGTACTATTACATGCTCATGGTACAGCGCACCACAATCGAAGAGAAATGATAGATGTTATCATTAGTGTGGGATTTATATTTTACCTTTTATATATTTAAAAGTACTTATTTTGCTAACCAACTTTTTACCTTTTAAATTCTGATTAAGAAAAACTGAAGAGTTAAATAAGAAGAGATTCATGAAGGTTTGTGAGCCTTTTTGTGTGTCTGAAGGCCATAGCACATCCTGTTTTGAGCAGATAAGGAGAAGCACAGGAGGCATCCTGTACCAGGCAGGGAGCTGACCATCCTACGTCAGAGGAGTCTTGTACCAGTCGCGGGGACGAGAAATAACACCTGGTTTCGTTTCCCCAGAAACGGCTTGAGAGGAAGTAAAGAGCTAGGGTTTTGGAAAACGGACTCAGAAGCTGTTTAGGGCTGCTCCAGTGCACTGTAAACTGCTGTTGATTTCTCCCTGCTGAAGTCAATTAAATTCGATCAGTTGGCAATCTGTCTCTTGGTCATTTTGAACATGCATTGGACGCCTCAAAAGTCCTACAAATTGGTGACCCCGACGTGATGACTCTAAGAGACTCCTGGATGTGAGGAGATTCCCAAATTCAACACCCGAGTGGCGGGCCCGCCCTTTCAAAAGGTAAGCAGAAACCTTTTAATTAAATTCTGCTATTGGTTACATTAAATCAAGTGTTGAATTGGGGTTTCTCTATAGAACCGTCGATTATTTTATACAGATTTTGAAGTTTAAAGAGAAAAAGCGATCTTTTCCGTGTTTCCAAATTTTTGACTGCAGGGAGAAATCAGCAGTGGAGGTTAAAGAAAATACTTCGTGATAAGTATACATACTTCGTGATAAGTATAAAGGGACTACTTCGTGAAAAGTGAGTCAAGAAAATACTTCGTGAAAAGTATAAAGAGAATACTTCGTGAAAAGTATATATACTTCGTGATAAGTATAAAGGGACTACTTCGTGAAAAGTGAGTCAAGAGAATACTTCGTGAAAAGTATTTTGTGAGGACATCTCACTGGTAGTAAACTGTGTTTGGCAATTGAAAGAAAATTGGGCAGACCCGTTTTCAAAAGCCCCAGTTCTGACGAGGATTGGTGGAAGTTGAAAATTGTGGAAATCCTCTGGTCTGCGGGGTAGTGGGGAGTGCCCACTATAAAAAATTTAATTAGACGCTAAATCAAACAGTAGGTAAGAATAGGGAAAGGATTAAAATCATTAAATAGGGAAAGATAGGGTTTCTAAAATTATAAAACCTACTGTATTTGAGAAGGAAAACAACCATGGATTTTGAAAAGGAACAAGATTTTGAGGTGACTCTGGGGAAACAATGGGAAAAAATGAGTGAAATCATTATGACTCAAGTGGGACCTAAAGAAATCAAAGCACGCCAGCAAGAATTAGAGACTTGCAAAAAAGAATTGATAGAACATTTTGGGACTAATGTTATGTTTCAGACTGGGTCTCTGTTTCAGAAAGTGGGTCTAAAAGAAAAATTAGCTCAAGAAGCGATTGATAGACACAATGGGGAAAAAGTAACAAGGTTACAAAAAAGAGCACATGAAAATAAAGGGGAAAAACTGGAAGCAGAGCGCAGAAAATGGTCGAGGTTGGTGGTTACAGCTGCAGTATTAAGGAAAAACAAAGAAAAAAACATTGGTAATTTCATATTAAATGACAAATCAAAATTAGAGAAAAATGAAGAAAAGCTTTACTCCCTAAAAGTCCCTACAGCTCCTTGTGTGCAGAAAATTTATCCAGATTTGCCACCTCCATATGCCCCAAATACGGACAGAAAGACTAAGAAGCAGCTTGTTATGAAGAGAGCAGCACAGATGCCCCTGATGAAAGTACTGACAGGAGAATTGGAAGTGCGAGGAGGACATCTAGCGGTTGAAGTGGAGAAGACAGGTGAGAGAGCAGAAGATGACAATGCAGAGAGAGAAGATATAAATAGCTCTACACCAGGGAGACCAGGATCAAGCAGAGCGCTTCAGATGCCTAGACTTGAAAGAGAGCTTGAAAAGGAAGATTGGGGACAAGCAGGAGCAGAGAATAGAGGTCGAGAATACAGGGATATGGAGAAAACAACACCAAACAGAGACTCTATTGATCCAGACAGAGAGAAAGGATATGACTATCAGGTGTCTATTAAGGGAGCAATGAAGATAGAAAACCAGGAAGAAGTAAGAAAGTCAGAGAGAGAGACAGAGTTAAGAGAAATAGAAGAAGAAAGGGAAAGAATAGCTAGGGAAATGGCAATAGCAAGAAAATTGAGAAGTGGGAGGCTGATTTTTGAGAAAGAGAGAGAAGGACAGGATGGAGAAGAGGATGAGGAAGAAGATGAAGAGGAAAGGGAAATTTTATGGGCCAGTTCACAGTTAGATTTACCAGACCAAATTATACCCAGCTCTAGAGTCACACCACCAAGGATGGTCATCAGGAAAAGTGCAAGAGTCGCAAGCAAGAAAATTGGAAATTTAGCTGAGATGCAGGACTCACATAAAATGCTGCCTCTACTGGCAGGGAATGGGCAGGGTGGAGGAGTCCACCAGCCCTGGTCTCTAACTGATTTAGACACCTTGGTTAAAAAACTTCCTGCTATTACTGAAGGGGGAAACAAATGGCTTAATAAACTGTTTGCTTTATGTCATGGCCAACTTTTGGCTGTAGGTGACTTGCGCCAGATGATGAGCAGAGTATTGTCCACTCACCAAATCACAGACATAGAGAACATGGCTGGAACGACCACCACCAGGAATGATCAACCTCTTATAATTGGAGGAGTCTCAAACTTGTGTGATGCAATTAAATTGAAGTTTCCAACCCCTGCAACTCTTTTTGAGAATTTGAAATTTAAGCACAGATCAGGTGAAAATGGAGCAGCATATATTAACAGATGTTGTCAGGAATGGGAAGAAGTGTGTGATGAGAATCCATTAGCTAACCCTCTGACTAACAGAATTTTCAGGAAAGCAGTCATTCAAGGTGCTCCAGTGGGAGTGTCTCAGTCCATGGAACAATCCCCTGAGGTACCAGGAAGTGATGATGATAAATGGAAAAGGTATGCTGTTCACTATATTGATAAAGCTGTAGAGATAACAGATAAAGAAGATGGTGAGTTAGCTAAATTACAAAAGGAACTGCTTAAACTCCAAGTAGAAGAAAAGAGAAATAATAAGAAATCTAACAAAAATTTTACACAAATGCCTCAACAGCCTATATCTGCACAGCAGTTTCCAGCTGAACAAGGAGCCTTCGCAGGAAGCTCACGACCACTGCAGTCTCAGTGGAGGGGAGGCAGAGGCAGAGGAAATCAAGGTAGAGGAAGTGGACCTCCACAAGGTAATTGTTACTGTTGTGGGGCTCCAGGCCATTATGCTCACCGTTGTCCCAACAGGAAATGTTTTCAGTGTGGGGGTGAGGGCCACTTAACCAGAGAATGTTATTCTAGTGGCCAAACCAGACCCAACATGCCCATGAGAGGAAGGCCCATGCAGCAAGGCAGAGGTCAACCCCAGAGAGGGGGATGGGGAGGCAGACCTGTTCCGTTAGCTCAGTTCCAACAATCACTTTGCCCCAGCTGGGATGAAGAGGAAATGGAACACTACGCATGAAGGTCCCCACAGAGAGCCCAAGAGAGGGCCATGGCCGAGCCCCTCTTAACCATCACTGTAAATAATAGTGAAATAGAGGCCCTAGTTGATACAGGTGCAACTTATTCAACCATAAATGAAGGCATTAATAATCAACATCTTTCAAACAAGTCAGTGGGGGTGACGGGTTTCTCTGGGGATACTGAACATTGGCCATTAACTAAACCACTTCCTGTTTCGATAGCAGGACAGCAGCTCCGACACACATTCTTATACTCAATTAATTCTCCTGTTCCACTATTGGGAAGGGACCTTCTCATTAAAGCAGGAGCAAGCATACTCTGCACAGCAGAGGGAGTGATAGTTTCATTTCCAACAGGGAAACAGGTCAACTGTTCCCTTCGAGGGAGTGGGAGCCATAACCAATGGCTTCTAGCGCCCTCTAACACTCCGGATGATTGTGTTGACATTTACTGGGTGTTACTACACCCTTCCCAACATGGAGCTAATGCACTTTTCCAGCAATGGAAATCGTGGATAAATACTTTAGATATTTTTTCAGCCCCACCCGATGACCTCCACTGTACTCTATTGTATGATAGACAGGAAGACTACACATACCAAGAAGCTTTTTCTGAGATAGAAGGAGCTCAGTGGAACCTAACAGGTACAGGACTACTTATAGGTAAAGAGGGAGTGGTGACTCCAGTTAACCTTACAAAGGAACAGGAGTTGTGGTACAAGATGCAAGACACTGCTCTACCACACATATCACTAGCCCTCCACCCTTCTCATGAAGCCAGAGAGTTAGGTTCCATGACTAAAAGACTTTTGAAAGCAACTGATTGGCAACCAACCAAGAACCCCCAACTATTTTACTCCCCATCTGAAGATAGCTATCAAGTCATTCAAGATACCATAGACTTAGGAGTTGTAGAACATCAATGGGTTTCCAGATTTCATGGAAGAGACAAATCTGATGGGGAGGGTGCAGCAGAGCTAATTGACTCTATGCCCCAAGATTTATGGTCCATAGGGCCTACGGACGTAGGCTACTGCAACATTCAACCTGTGAAGTTTGAGGTTGCACCAGGTCTACCTGTCCGGGTTCCCCAGTATAGGAACAAGCCTGAATCAATACTGGGCATACGACCAACTATTGAAGGTCTACTGAAGTCAGGAGTCCTCGCTCCACACCAGTCGGACTGGAACACCCCAATTTTTCCAGTACCTAAACAAGGAGGAAAATATAGGATGGTGCATGACCTTAGAGAGGTCAATAGCAGAATCATAACACCTATCGTTGCAGTACCTAATCCATACACAGCTCTCAACATGGTAACATCCCTCCACAAATGGTTCTCATGCATTGACATGGCGAATGCATTTTTCTGTGTTCCAATCGCAGAAGAATGCAAAGACTATTTAGCTTTTACCTTTGAAGGTACCCAGTACTCATACAACAGATTACCCCAAGGCTTTGTCCTAAGTCCAGGCATTTTTAATCAGGTTCTTAAACAACAGCTGGAAGAAATCGACTTACCAGAAGGAGTAGTTACAGTAATGTATGTAGATGACTTACTGTTAGCGGCCCCGTCTCCACAAACATGTTTAGAGGCAACAGAAAGTGTATTGAGAAAGCTTTGGGAAGTAGGGTTGAAAGTGAGCAAAGAAAAAATGCAAGTGTGTAGACAGACTGTGACGTTCTTGGGAAGAGTGGTGGGGGCACATGGAAATGGTATTTCTCCTGCACACAAGAGAGACATACTGAGTCATCCTAAACCGCAAACTGTTAAAGATATGCTTTCTTTTCTAGGTCTTACTGGATTTAGTAGACACTTTGTTCCGCAGTATGTTAACTTGACCACCCCGCTCAGAGACATAGTAAAACAATGTGGTATGAGAAATTTGACTGCAAAATTGGACTGGACAATCGAGGCTGAAGAAGCTTTTCAGAAAACTAAGGCAGAATTGGCATACTGCAGTGATCTGAGCACACCTGACTACGAAAAATCTTTTCTGTTGGATGTCTCTGAGACAGGTACAAGTGCACATGGGGTGCTCTACCAGAAACAATCAGGTAACCGAAAGGTTCTACTTTATGTCAGTGTCCTTCTAGACCAAGTAGAAAAACGACAACCTCCATGCGCCAGGTTTGCAGCGGGTTTAGCGAAAATCATTCAAAAACTGCACATGTTGTCATGGGTCACCCCTTGTTGATTCTCACATCTCATTCAGTGGTTAGCTTTGTTAACTCTAATTCGTTTACTTTTTCTGCTCTCAGACAGAGGAGAATGCTAAAAATATTGACGGCTCCTAACATTACTTACACTCACAGTGGAATCAACATGGCGGACCTGATGACTGAGGGGGAACCACATGATTGTGCTCCAATCACAAACAGACTTTCAATGTCAAGAGAGGGCCTACAGGCCACCCCACTACCTGAAACAGACAACCCAATTACATTGTTTACTGATGGGAGCTGCCACAGGGCAGAAGATGGGTCATTAAAAGCAGGATTTGCTGTGGTCCAATGGGAGGGAGGTGGCTTTCAAACGATCAAAGCAGAGTCTCTTCCAGGTAAACAGTCAGCTCAGAAAGCAGAGCTGGTGGCCCTAACCAATGCATTGCAATATTCAGGGGGAAAAAATGTTAACATTTACTCTGACTCAGCATATGCAGTTTCTGCAGCTCATGTAGAACTGCCTGTGTGGATCAGATGTGGGTTTTTAACATCTTCAGGTCGACCTATCACTCATGAGAAAGAAGTAAGAGAGCTCTCTGAGGCCATTTTACTACCTAGTAAGGTGGCCATCATCAAGTGCACTGGTCATTCCCAAGGAAATGACTTCATCTCGAGAGGAAACGAGGAGGCAGACATGGCTGCTAAAAGAGCTTCAGGCTACCTGCAAGGTCAGTTTGTAGTTTTACCTGAGCCAGATGTGACTTCCCTCCTTCCAGACTTTTCGCGAGAATACCTCTCTGAGGAGCAGAATACTGCTACACCAGAGGAGGAATCTGTGTGGAGGAACCGAGGCGCAGTGCGACACACTGATGGCCTGTGGACTTCTCCAGACGGTAGAGTTTTACTCCCAGCTTCACTTATTCCTGTAGTTTTGAAAGAAGCACACACACCTTCACACTGCAGTGACAAGCAAATGCTGAGAAATTTACAATCCTGGTGGCATCCATTTATGCCCCATTTGATAACCAATCACATTTCTGAATGCCAAGTTTGTCAAGAGCACAATGTCAAACCATCTCTCAAACCTTCAATGGGCTCTTTTCCCATCACCAATGGTCCAGGTGATGAAGTTATCATTGATTTCACAGATATGATCGAAAGAGTTAATGGTAAAAAATATCTCCTTGTAATGATTGATGCTTACACCGGCTGGCCTGAAGCATTTCCTGTAGGTAAAGAAGACAGCACGGCTGTAATCAAATGTCTTATCAACCATTACATTCCACACCATGGTTTTCCACGAAGAATCAGATCAGACAATGGATCTCATTTAAAAAATGAACACCTTTCACAGGTTGAGAAGGCCCTAGGCCTATCACATCATTTTGGTGCTGTTTATCACCCACAGTCCCAAGGGAAAGTTGAACGCTTAAATCTGACCCTGAAAAGCAAATTGGCTAAAATCTGTGCACAGACAAAATTGACATGGGTGTCAGCACTTCCATTGGCGTTAATGTCAATCAGGAGTTCAGTGAATCGCACCACAGGATACACTCCCTTTGAGCTACTGACTGGACGTCAGTTTCCGGGGCCGCAAGCCCCACTCCAGATGGAACCCATCCAACCCCTGGCCCACAAGATCTACTATGACAAGCTGGAAGCTCTGATAGCTTCCTTCAAGACAGCCAATGCGGCTGCACCGCCCCAGGAACCCCCTGAAACCCCATCAAGTCACAAGTGTGACTGGGTTCGCTTGAGACTCTACAAGAGGAAATGGAAAGAACCGAGATGGTCTGCTCCTCTGAAGGTAATTGCACGCACCTCTCACTGTGTTCGTCTTTCAGGAAAAGGTGATACCTGGTATCACCTCAGTCAGTGCTGCCCAGCGGATCCACCATCAAGATCATTGGAGGACACAAGAGTGGACCTTGCTTCCAAGGTCCAAGAGAGGGAGAATAGAGGAGCATCACAAAATATAACAGGTGAATCACATACACATTCACATACACATACGCAGGAAACCCCCGGAGGAGAAGACCAGGATACGGGAGGAGAATAACAGGTGAATCACATACACATTCACATACACATACGCAGGAAACCCCCGGAGGAGAAGATCAGGATACGGGAGGAGAACAGGAGACAACGCGACACGTGAGTAATGAAAATTTTGATGAAAATTTCCCTCAACAGGCTTTGCAAATTGTTCACAGAGTGGGAGATCTCTTTACTGCTCCTAGTGGAGAACCAGTAGCACACTGTGTAAGCGCAGACTGTGCCTTCGGACAAAAAAGATTTAGAGAAAAATACGGAGTTGAGAAAGTAGAAGTCCAAAAGAAAAGAAAAGGTGAATGTGCTGTAACACACGAAGTAGACTGGCTTGTCTTTCACCTAGTAACTAAAATATCTGGACGAGATCTCCCAACATACCAAGATTTTGAAAGCAGTTTAAACTGTATGAAACAGTGGTGTGACCAATTGAAAGTTACCAAATTATCCATACCCCGGCTGGGATGTGGATTAGATAAATTGGACTACTACAGGGTACTCCAAATTATTGAAAGACTCGGAAATTACTATTTCAATTTATTGGAATAAAATCCAAAACTAAATGCCAGAAGTAGATTTACAGGTTGTCAATTGGGAACCACAAGAAAGACATATAATTATTGTGAACGGGGAAGAAGTGATAGCAATAATAGTTAGACATCCACAAAGATGCAGGACCAGAGGAGGATAAACTTATGGGAAAATTGGAAAGTGATGATTTTCATTGGAATGATTGCAGTGATAGTGGTTGGGGGTGTAGCACTGTATGAAAAGTGTCACAATCTAGAAACCAACAGAAATAGCACAGTTGTGGTGCCCAGATCCAATCAGACCCTAACCAGACCCAAACGAGAAGAAAAAAAAAACTAATTTGAATGAATGTCTAAAAGAATTTGGGGGAATATCACTGAATTATGTTAAAGGATCAACCACATCTTTCACATTTGATTTATGCGATGTCATTAACTGTGAAGGAAAAGACAGCAGTTGGAGAGGGCATGACATCTACCTGTGCATTGCTTATTGGGACCCAGCTTGTCGGTGCAGTTTGAAGCCTAAGTGCACGAGTCCACAACTCTGTAATTGGCGTGAGGTAGGGAAATATACAGGGTATCATTGGATTCCAGATATGGGATTGGTGTCTAGAGAAGAGAGAAGATGGTGGGGAAAGGTGAATTTTCAGAGAGATGGGTCCCAGACCAAGAACCCCCTGACATTATCTATACATGATGACGAGTCCCGAGCAGGAATGCACAGGTGGATTCAATTGGGAGCTGAAGCAAGGGGAAAAGATCCTTGGGGACTAATTAGAATAGATTATCTGGACGAACCAGAACCAAAGCCACTCCCATCAAAACCAATCAAAGACTATACTGTAGAGAAAATTGGAAACAAGGTAATCATGGAAATGGACTATACTAAAATAACTCCTGAAGATGTTCTGGCAAAAGCTACTGGTTATGGGGATTCAAATTTGTGGCTAGAATGGATGGTGACTACAGCCAAAGAAATGAATATGGAAAATTGTGTTGCCTGTGCAAAAGCACGACCCACGTTAAGAATTGAACCAGCACCCTTAATTAAATCTGACCAAGCAGGATATGATTGTATGATATCTCTCACCTGGAAGGCAAAACCACCAGGCTGTGACACCCTATCCCAATTATTTCCAGTAATTAATAATCAGACCAAGGTGGGGGCGTTCACTGCAGAGCCTGGAAATTTAACTTGTTTTAAATTTAGTAGCAGCAATCCAAAAATTAAGGTAGGAGAAATTGACCCCACATGGTGTAACGAAATTATTCAAAATGGACAAAGGGTATTAGGGCCCTGGGCCCGTAGTGGTTTATACTACTACTGTGGAGGAAAAAGGTTATTGGTAAGAATTGAAGGCGTCATCACCGAAGGAATTTGTGCAATGGTAAGACTAGTAGCACCCTTAACGTTAATCGGCACAAAACATGATCCACCAACCAAAAGATTGAGGAGAGCGAGTAGATTTGACTTAAGTATCAATTCCCCAACTTATATAGATGCAATTGGAGTTCCAAGGGGAGTTCCAGATGAATACAAATTGGCTGACCAAATCACTTCTGGTTTTGAAAATATTCCGGTATTAGCTGCATTATTCCCAGTCACCCCAAATAAAAATGTAGACAGAATCAATTATGTGCACTATAATGTGATGCGCCTAACCAATTTGACCAGAGATGCTGTGGAGGGCCTTGCAGACCAGTTGGGACCAACTTCTCTGATGGCTCTCCAGAACAGGATGGCTCTGGACATGCTCCTAGCTGAAAAAGGGGGAGTGTGCTCCATGATTGATGGCTTCTGTTGTACCGTCATTCCTAACAATACCGCCCCAAATGGGGTGGTAACGAGAGCCTTGGAAGGACTTAAAGTACTGTCCAAAACTATGGCAGAACACTCTGGAGTTAAGAATTACTTAGATGATTGGTTTACTAGAGCGTTTGGAAGATACAAAGCAATGATGATGTCAATACTAATCTCCATAGCTACTTTTATAGCTATCTTGATTACCTGCGGATGCTGTTGTGTCCCATGTATTAGGTCACTATGTAACAGAATAATTGTGGCTGCCATAGAGAAAAGAGAGGACAAACCTCCACCATATTCAATGCCTCTCCTCGCAGTTGAGCAAGTGGAGGAGGAGGAGATGTAAGGAAGGAAACATCTCAATTTGTACTTTGAAGCAAAATCCTATCCAGTTTGATTTTTACTTTTTATCTTAAATTTTTGTTGATTTAAGGTTTTCTCTTAAAATTTTGACTTTATTGTAATGATCAATTTTCTTATGTTTTTTGAGTTGATTAAATTTTCTTATTAATTCTTTTTGATTACATTTTCTTATGTCTCATTTTTTATTATTCATGTATTAATTCTTTTTTTTTATAAAATTTTCTTCTTATTATTCATTTATTAATTTTTTTTATATAAAATTTTCTTCTTATTATTCATTTATTAATTCTTTTTTATAAAATGTTCTTCTTATTATTCATTTATTATTCATTTATTAATTCTTTTTGATTACATCTTATTATTCATCTATTAATTCTTGTTGATTAAATTTTCTTATTACTCATTTTCTTATTATTCATTTGTATCAGTAGATGCTATTTCTAAAAAAAAAAAAAAAAAAAAAAAAAAATTTTTTGTATTTTGTGTTTGCTTCTTTCTGCTATCCTTTCCATTAATTCTGCTTTATTTCAGATCCTGGATAAAAAATTAATTGTGTTTTTGATTTGATAGTAATGTTAAAATTTAAGGTGAAATCCTCTGAAATGTCTAGATTAGCTGTAACAGGGTGATTATCCCGGATTGGCTTGGACCGCTCACACGCTAATTAGGGGGTCGGTTGGGGAATTTCCCCACAGGGGTTTTCGCCCCAACCCTCTCCGGGCACTCTGGTAGTAAGGATGCTTTAGAAGATAGGTTTTAGCGCAGTCTTTTGGTTCTATGTTTGTGTATAGATCTGGTGTGGACGGGAGGGCCTAAGAGTGATCGCCCACAAGCCAACTAGGGGGTCGCTCGGGTGTCTTTTTCCCTCACGGAGGTTTTTCGACCCGAGCACTCTCGGACGCACCAGCAAATGTGTCAGGCTTAAGATAGTATGAAGATAGTTTAGGATGCATTTTACTCTGTCTATGTTTTGAATTGTGGCCTCTTTCAGAGGCCAAGAGAGGGATTTGTGGGATTTATATTTTACCTTTTATATATTTAAAAGTACTTATTTTGCTAACCAACTTTTTACCTTTTAAATTCTGATTAAGAAAAACTGAAGAGTTAAATAAGAAGAGATTCATGAAGGTTTGTGAGCCTTTTTGTGTGTCTGAAGGCCATAGCACATCCTGTTTTGAGCAGATAAGGAGAAGCACAGGAGGCATCCTGTACCAGGCAGGGAGCTGACCATCCTACGTCAGAGGAGTCTTGTACCAGTCGCGGGGACGAGAAATAACACCTGGTTTCGTTTCCCCAGAAACGGCTTGAGAGGAAATAAAGAGCTAGGGTTTTGGAAAACGGACTCAGAAGCTGTTTAGGGCTGCTCCAGTGCACTGTAAACTGCTGTTGATTTCTCCCTGCTGAAGTCAATTAAATTCGATCAGTTGGCAATCTGTCTCTTGGTCATTTTGAACATGCATTGGACGCCTCAAAAGTCCTACATTAGACAACTAAATCTTTGGTTTCCGCATCTTCAAACTAAAGTAAACAACTTTCTAGAGAAATGTGAAACGTGTATGGTCAGAAACATCAAAAGTGCTCCACATATAATCAGAACTTTTCCGACACCAAGGGGACCCTTTGTAAGCATAGTCATTGACTTTATAGACATGATAAAGGTTGTTAGTAGTAAGAGATATATTTTAACAATTGTTTGCCGATTTAGCGGCTGGGTAGAAGCTGTCAGAGTGGAGACTCTGTAGTGAATGCCTTGACGAGAGAGGTATTTCCGAGATTTGGTATCCCGTCGCAGATACAGTGTGATAATGGACCGGGTTTCATAGCGGTTGTTATGAAATTGATGTGTAAGAGGTTGCAAATTGATTTGAAGTATGGTTCTGTGTACCACCCTGCCAGCCAAGGAAAGTGTGAAAGAATGAATCAGACTTTAAAGGGAAAGCTTTCTAAAATTTGTGCAAAAACCGGGCTCAATTGGACAAAAGTTTACCCATTGCATTATTCAGCATCAGGAACAGCACAAATCGTGAAACCAAATTAACCCTTCATGAAATGGTGACAGGAAGAGTGATGCCTCGACCTGATAGAGAATTTATTAGCTGTGACAATTTGAATGATCTGAGAAATGATATTGACAAATATATCTGTTTGTTGGTAAAGAATCATCAGCATGTTTTACAGGCTGAGAGTCGACCAAGGTGTTCTCCTGAGGAGTCTGGACGACCAGGTCCTATATCAGTTGGAGATCACGTGTTCATAAACATTTTTAGGAGAAAGTGGGATCAACCGAGAAGAGAGGGTCCGTATGAGGTCACCCAAGCCACACCTACTGCTGTAAGGGTGAAGGGATCCAACCTGTGGTATCATATATCTCACTGCTTGAAAGTAAGAAATCTTAATGAGACCTTTCCAACAAGTGATCAGATTGCAGATGACCCTGTGAAGGAGTAGATTATTTGAAATAAATCCAGACATCCCGATAGACAAATAACCATAAAACGTACCATTTTTGTTGAATTTTTGCGTTACAGATTACTTTCGACTGGAGATTCTGAGAACCTGGGATAAGAGTATTCCTGTGTTCCACTTAGACTTGAGGCGGATCGAGACTGCTCCAGCCCCTATTGAGTCTACCACTCCAGAGCTGATTAAAACCGTTCTAAGGTACAAATCGGAATTAAAACAGAAAGATGTCTGTGTTAAGATGGGTCTGTGTGCTTCTCATTTTAATTATGAATGCTTGGAAAGGAGAAGCTCAAACTTCCAAACTGTTTATTGCACCAAAAGGAGCTACCACAACCTGGAGAATTGATTTTTGTAGATTAGCCAAATGTGTAGGACACCATAATATGTACCAACGTGCTAAGATGTATATTTGTACAGCCCCAATCAAGGAAGATAGTGGAGCTAGAGACACAACCTGTTCATCTTGGAGTCTAGTAGGATGGTCTACTGATCCAAGCTGGGCTATTGAACCTCCACCAAAGACAACCAATCCGGAAACTGTGAGCAAGGGAAAAAGTCTATTTCAGCGACTGAGTATCATTAAAATGCCCAACCAAGGAAGCCAATGTGAACAGTTTAAGTGTAATGGATTAATGATAACTTTAAAAGATGCCCTTGAAAGTGATGAAAACTACTATGTAGTGGGTGCGTCAATTGATGGATGGGACCCTGTGGGATCATTTTGCGTTAAAGTTAAAGAGCATAACGGCACAACCACTAAGACAATTGGACCAACTTCCCCGTACGCTGAAACTGAAGAAATTAGAGCAGATGTTATCCAAGCCAGTTCAATTGAAGAATTATTTGCTATTGAAACAGGATTTACAGGTAGAAATGAATGGCTAGAATGGATCTCCTATACGGCTAAATCCTTAAACATAAGTGACTGTATTATTTGTGCAACGGCAAAACCCCTATTAACAACTACACCTGTCAGAGTAACAGACTTTCAAGAATTAAGATGTCTAGCACTGCTTTTTAGAGCACAAGATCCTTTACCATTTATTTGCCAAGAAATAGCACAAAAGTACCCGATAACTCAACCAATGGTTCCACCTAACGTTAGAGCATATAAAAGCAACAATTAACAAAAATGTAGCATGGATTAACTATTTGTACTACAACCAGCAGAGATTTGTTAACCTCTCCATCCAAGCTATTGGAGGAATAAAAGACCAATTAGCTCAAAGGTACCCTATTTCCTAAAAAGGTGATCACATGGACAATGCTGAGAGAAAAAGTGATCCACCTAAAAGAACTGTCAGATACCCCAGTACACCTGTTTCTGTGTGTGCGTGGGATGAGAGGATTACAAATGAGAGGATTACGTATGAAGAGGATCCGAAGCGAGTGTCTTTCTTTTTATTACTTTATTTCTACTTAGAGTATATACGGAGATTTTTGAGTTAATCTAGTTTTACTTTTTGATTTTTGCTGAATAAATTTTTTAGTTTTGGGTGAAAAGCTGTTTAATGCTGATTTTTCTGGTTGTTGGAGAGTTAGAGAACAGATACAAAATTATTGTAAATATGGAGATTATTCCAAAAATATTATGCTCATTATCAAGTGTACAAGTTATAATAATCATCCTAATCACCAACATAGATGCCAAAAAAAAAAAAAAAAAACCATGAGGCATCTCTTAAATTTACCTTTGAGAGAATGATGACTGAGTGAATGACATTTCAAGGACATTTTGAACATCATTATATTTGGAGCATCTGTAACCACTGAACAGAAAGTTTTAATGAGAAGTGAAGAAGTAATGCTAATGTGTGAATGATGTCTTGAAAGCATGATCGGACAGACCGGTATCGAACGGCCCTCCGATGACTATCTCATCGAAATCGCGTTTCCTTACGAAGAAGATCATAATCTGCGGATCTTATTCTACTTTTGATTAATTATTATTTTGTTTGTTTACTGTTTTTTGTAGAAAATTGGCAAAAGACAGGGAAAGTGCTACTCCTTAACTTAGCCAATTGAAGTAATGGAGAAAAACGATTTTACATAATTAGCTCACTTAATTGCCTTAACGAATGGAAACTTGGAAAGTTCCCAAGGAGGGAATGTGGGTGTTTTTGGCAATTAGGTGACCTGATTTAACATTTATTTAATTCATAAATTGGACCTGACTCCATGAAAAAAGACAGTCTGACCTTAAAAGCTAGAGTCCATGAAAAAGACAGTCTAACTTAAAAGGAGTGACGCTTTTCTGATAGGGATACGCAGCTAGAGACAAAATATCTGCCACGTGAAACTTATCTGCAAGGATAGCTTTCTGCATATATACCGCGCCTATGAAACACCAAGGGAGGTGCAGTTTTCGAGCCAGGTTCTGTAACCCATCACATTGCTGTTTCCTGATCTTGTGCTGAAAAGTAAAGAGAAATCGGACTGAAAGTCGTAGTCTGTCTTTATTGAATTTATTTTGAAAAGTGTATTTTATATTCTGGGAAAACAACCACATTTCTTTGCAAAGTGCACTACTCTTGATAATGACATAAATGGCATTTACCTCGCTGACCGCTCCCGCCAGCTACCCTTCCTGGATTTTTCTTTGTTTCGTGATTTAAAAGCAAAAAAATGAAACTATACCTGGCCTTTAGGTGCAGAAAAAAAGCAAGAGAATTGCCCTTGGAACATGAGAGTAGGGGAGTAAAAAGTTTATTTTTTACTTTGTTTCTTATTGCACTTTATAAATTTACATTTATAAACTTGCACTTTATAAATTTATAAAACAATGAATACATATCTCAACCTAGAAACCTTAACCTCGTTAGAGAGGTCGTAGAACCTTAAATCTCGTTACATGATATCTGCAATCTTTACTTTTACTGTTTCAACGAGCGTACTTCATAAGCAGTCATTCAAGGTAAAAGAGGTACAAATATGCTGAATAATCTAAATAGATTAGATTGCTTACATCTGATGGTTTGTGAAGACAATACTTAAATCATTCATTGTAAGGTAGGGCAACAAAATTTCCTGTGTGTGGGTTCGCACGATTATCAGCAACAAAAGAGTGACATGCCCATGAATAGTCATGTAACTTTGCAAAAGCTAATAAGAATAGCATAATGTATTCCTAAACAATATTCTCAGTGTATCAATACCGTGACTGTACCAGTTAAAAAAAAAAACATGAACCTCTTTTCAAAAGCAATCTATCTGTTGGTACAAAACATACATTCACGTGGGGAAAAAGTTACGCTTATAAATACTTATCCATTAAAGAGACATCAGTTTGCGATTCAGCCTGTAACTAGAAGCAAGTCCTCCGATGCAAGGAAAAACATCGCAGAAGCACTGTAACGTTATATAACTTCACTTTAATTAGAACTTTGAAAACTATTTACATTAGTATAAACAACGATGACGACAACAGTAACAACAACAGAAAACACAACAAAAATAACTATTTACAAAAAAAAGAATTTTTAAATTTTTTTTTCAGGGAGGGGATGCGGTTGGCTCAGCTGGAGGAGGCGAGTCCTTAGGGCGTTCAGCCGTAGAAAGCCCATGACCACCCTCTGTTGCCCTGGATGGGTGCGGGCCAGCTTCGTCAGGCAGCAAAGGCCGCCAGACGTATGGCCGACACCTTGCTGCCGACTGGCCCGCAGCAGAGCGTAGTCGTGGCGAATAATTTAGAGGCACGTCACCCCTGGGCCTCCATCTTTAGACCCGCCTCCTCGCCACCTGAGTCCATTGTGGGTGGGGTTGGGTGGTGGCCCTTCCTGTCCCCCTTCAGCTGAAGTAGAGATGATGGTTAAAATTGGTGCGCGTTTTGGTCAGAAAAGGGCACCATGCTAAAGTTCTCTGCCCTTGTCAAAGTGTAGGAGTCAGGTGACAGTCGAGCTGCGAGTACTCACCTGCAGGGGGACCTCTTCGGACACCTCTTCAATCTTAATGTCCATTCTTTTTCCTAAGCACAGAAAACACATGGATCAGGACACCATTTTTCTGCCAGTTTTCACTGGAAGATAATGATTCCAAAAAAAAAAGAAAAACCAGACAAAAAAATAATCACTTTGTCAAAAGCAAGGGCCGAAAAACAAAATTTATAAAATTAAATGGTTAACGGAAATAATAAAAAAACAAAAGAGTTCTTAACCCTTGTGTGTTGTTCATATAATTGTTACTGAGGCAGTGTGAACCAATTGATTTTTTAATCCCAATCAAGATATTTCATGTTAAAATACTTAAACAATATTTAGTATAGCCAGGAAACAAGTAAACATTTAGAATTTCAACCAGGTCTAGTGTTCTCATTATTGTTATTTTGGCGGGGTTGGTGGGTCTGCTAGACCCATTGCAGTTTGGGTCTTTTAAGTCACACAATCATAGAATTTTATACTAAAATCTGAAATTGTATGTTTATGTGTGATTCATGTTTGTGTGGTAAGACAGAATAAAGGTAAAGAATCTACCATTTTCACACTTTTACTTGCCCTGGGTCCAGTAGACCCGAACACCTTGCGTGTAATATAGACGTGTAGGGGGTTATACAGTGTGGGGATATAAAAATGTGTTTTGATATATGTTTTTCACAGAAAAAGATCCAAGGACAGTGATCCTCAGTTTCAAATAGTAAATGCTTGTATAATTTTTCTTTTATTGAAAACTGAGGGTCCCATAGACCCGAACACCACACTGCAAAAAATGCACTATTGGAACAAGAAAAAAAACCTAAAAAAAAGTTAAACTCTTCCTTTTTCAAGCAAAGAAATCTGCCAATGGGGTAAGCAAATTTGACTTGGCAAGATTTCTTAAATTTAGAAAAGAACTCTTGCTGTGCAAACACTGCCCTCTAGCGAGACAAAAACATAACGCACAGCCTAAACTTCTCCACATACATTCATCTTTTTCCTACGTTAAATTCCTCAACTCAAACAGTGAAAAAAGGATGCTCAAGCAACTACAAATAGTTGGAGGTTTTCTCTCTCTCTCTCTCTCTCTCTCTCTCTCTCTCTCTCTCTCTCTCTCTGGAGTGGTTTTCTAGCTATATTTCTAACCATAACATTTACCCTAAGTCATCAAAGGTTCTAGCCTACTGATGTTTAGTAAAACATAAAGAAAATAAATTTGCCTTTTAAAACAAAAGGTTAAGCTCCAGTTATTGTGATGCTTAGAATTAATTTTGGGGAGCAATATTTAGTTTCAGATGATGTGATGGTTGGTAGCTGGTTATCCTGGAGCCATTGATGCTGCCTCTGAGAGTAAGAGAAAGTGGCTATGGAGGTTTGGTGTTCCAGGAGCAGTTGTCTGGGGAATTTATTTTTTGCAAGCACTAACAAACACTTTTGAATTGAATAACAACCGGACTTTAATCACAAGAATACATTGAGAAGACTTATTTAGCAGTGAAAAATGTAACAAAATGATACAACAGGCCTTTGTTGTTTTGCTTGAGCATAAATGATTGGAAAATATCTCTAAATTCTTTTATTTCTAGAGTAAATATATTAAAAAGAGAAAATATTAAAAGGTAGCACAACTTGTAACTTGATGATTGCTTTTAATAAATTTCAATCAATATAATCGACTTTTAAACGAACATGTCGATTGAAAGAAATATGTTTATTAAAATCAAACATTTTAACAAGCAAATTATGTAAAGCATTTTTTTCTTATTAAAAAAAACGTTTAACAATGTAAAGAAGTAATTTTTAACATAAAAATAGTACAAAACAATAAAAACAGTACAATAAACAAAGAACATTTACATTTATGCATTTGGCAGAAGCTTTTATCCAAAGCGACAAAAACACAATATGCAAACTGTTACACCTTCAAAGTAATTAGCAGATTTACAGTCTAGCTAAAAATAAAACAAAGATCTGCTGGCTATCAGCTGTCCATAAAATTATATATGAATCTAACTAAGATTCATAATATATAAAATTTTATGCAAACTTGGAATCAGGTATCACAATCTTTACTGTCGAATGTGTTTATGCATATTTGGAATTCGGTATGATTACTTATGGTGAACTACCAGCAACAGACTCAGACCATGAACAAATAATGTTCAATTCTGCATATAGCCAGTGAACATTGTAGGACTTTGTGGCGTCCAATGCATGTTCAAAATGACCAAGAGACAGATTGCCAACTGATCGAGTTTTTAATGAAGACTTCAGCAGAGAGAAGAGCAGTTACAGCGTGCTGGAGAAGATCCCACATCTTCTGGGTCCCTTCTAAAAAGCCCTAGCTTTTTATCTCCTCACAAGCCGTTTCTGGAGAAACGAAACCAGGTTTTGACTCCCTTTTTTGGAGTGGGATGCTCCGCTTCTCGCCTGGTACAGGATGGTTCCTCCTGTGCTCCTCTTCTTATCTGCTAAGTCCAGATGTTTTCCTTGCTCAATAACAGGATGTGCTTATGGCCTTCAGACACACAAACTTTTAACTCTTCAGTTTTTCTTAATCAGAATTTAGAAGGTAAAAAGTTGGTTAACAAAATAAGTACTTTTAAATATATAAAAGGTAAAATATAAATCCCACAAATCCATATCTTGGCCTCTGAAAGAGGCCACAATTCAAAACATAGACAGAGTAAAATGCATCCTAAACTATCTTCATACTATCTTAAGCCTGACACATTTGCTGGTGCGTCCGAGAGTGCTCGGGTCGAAAAACCTCTGTGAAGAAAAAAGACACCCGAGCAACCCCCAAGTTGGCTTGTGGGCGATCACTCTTAGGCTTTCTCGTTCACACCAGATCTATACACAAAAATAGAAACAAAAGACTGCGCTAAAACCTATCTGCTAAAGCATCCTTACTACCAGAGTGCCCAGAGAGGGTTGGAAAACCCTTGTGTGCCCAATTGACCCCCAAGTTCAGCTAGTCTAAATATCACACATGATTTCACCTTAGATTTTAACATTACTATCAAATCAATAACACAATCGTTTTGATCCAGGATCTGAAATAAAGCAGAATTAATGGAAAAGATAGCAGAAAGAAGCAAACACAAAATACAGTTTTTTCTTGTCTTGAGAAAATAAATGACATTTACTCATACAGTAACCAAAGCAATAAGTAAAGAGTATTCTAAACACCATAAAAATTAATAAATGAGTCATAAGAAAATGAAATGAATCATAAGAAAATTAATCAACTTATTAAAAAATAGGGTAAAATTTTAAGAGAAGAAATTGAAAATAAAAAAAATTTAAGAAGAGAAAAAACTAAAATCAAAAATTGGATTTTAAATTGAGATGTTTTCCTTTTTACATCTCCTCCTCCATTTGCTCAATCCTTTAGTCACATTTGGTTTCTTCACTTCTCGTTTGGGTCTGGTTAGGGTCTGATTAGATCTGTGCACCACAACTGTGATGTTTCTGTTGGTTTCATGACTTTTTCCTACAGTGTTAACCCCTACTCTTAGCACAGCAATTATTCCAATGAGAATCATTAATTTCCAATTTTCCCACAATTTCTCCTCTCGACCTGCATCTTTGCTGTCGTTCTTCTACTAATGCTAAAGTTACTTCTTTTTTAAGTTGGTCAAATTCTTTTAAAGCTTCTTCAGTCCATTTTAAACGTGCATTTAGTTTTTTGATTCCTGCATCTCTCATTAGTTAACATTTTTCTGCATACTCTGTGATGTATTCACAGCAGTACCCTGTTGTTCCTAAAAACTCTAACATTTTCCAATTAATTTTATCATTTAGAAATGTGTTAATTATTTTACAGTCCACATTTATTTTATCTATAATTAATCTTGTTATTTTTATCAGTTCTGAACATTTTTACTTCATGTTTACCATCTGTTGATTTAACAAATTTAAAGAATTCTACCAATTTAACAAAACTCATTCTAGAGTTTCCAAAACCACACACTACAATTGTTTATTGAGTTACAATTTGGATTGTAATTTCAGGTTTAACTTTTAAGTCATTTAACTTAAATTATCATAATTAAAATTTATTTTTCAGATTCTACATTTAGAAATATTTTCTCAATAATCAATTTCACTTTGCTGTGCTTAATTTTTCATCTAAGTTCTATAGTTTTACTGTGCTTTACTTTGTGTGTTTGAGTTTCTCTTCCAAGAGAGCGTTTAGAGGCGGGGTAAACTTATCAGTCTCTGCGTTATTTGTCTAGGCTTTCTCACACACTCAAACATTCTAGTTACTGATCTTCATCATTTTTTTTCCCAAACATTTTCTATCAATTCAGCCTCTGTTTCTCCACAAACACAGCACACATGTCCAACACAACAACTTTCTCCTGCTTTCTGTCTTTGGCTTTTTCAGCATGCAGTTTAGACTGCTTTCAAAATCTTGGTATGTTAGGAGATCTCGTCCAGATGTTTTAGTTACTAGGTGAAAGACAAGCCTGTGTACTTCGTGTGTTACAGCACATTCACCTTTTCTTTTCTTTTGGACTTCTACTTTCTCAACTCCGTATTTTTCTCTAAATCTTTTTGCAATTCCTGCTCCAAAGGCACAGTCTGCGCTTACACAGTGTGCTACTGGTTCTCCACTAGGAGCAGTAAAGAGATCTCCCACTCTATGAACAATCTGTAAATTTTCATCACTCACGTGTCCTGTTGTTTCCTGGTCCTCTTCGGTTATTTTCTTCTTCTTGTGTATGTGTATGTGTTTGTGTATTACCTGTTGAATTCTAAGATGATCCTCTATTCTCCCTCTCTTGGACCTTAGAAGTAAGGTCCACACTTGTGTCTTCCAATGATCGTGATGTCTGAGGTGATACCAGGTATCACCCTTTCCTTCAATCCTACTTCCCATAGCCTCCTCAAAATGCTTTCTGTCGCTTCATACCGGTCGGTGCTGCTAGAAGTAGATCATCTACATACATAATAGTGATTTAAACTCAATACGATCTCACTCCTGGATCTTCGTTTTCTCCTCCAATCTGAAAAATCCTCATCAAACAGTCACAACACAAATCATGTAACGATTCAACACACCCCGTTCCTGTCATCTGCAACAAAAACAAAACTGAATTGTCAGTGAAATGTTAATTAGTGTCATTTTGTCAGTAAAACACCACTTTTTCCCATGTCTCCAGCATCTGTAACAAACTTAACACAGATTTCAGTCCTTGAAACATTTCCTTCTTCTCACTTCCATAATCTTTGTTTATTATGGAATGTAATAGTTGATTGATAAGTTACCATTTCCAGATCCAAGAACTTCATAAGACATCATAAGACCCATGTTTTCTCTTCTCAAAGTGAAACTGAATTTTTTCATCTTGTCAAGATTCATGACACCTCATTTACATTTTTCCCTCTTCAATTATCATTTTTGTTCTGCAACAAAACACAACCAAATTCTAACTAAACTATTCTAAACTATCGCTAATCTCATCAGTCCTCAAAGAAGATTCACAACAACCTCGACACCTGATGTGTAAAAGCGTAGCATTCATCTCCGAGAAACAAAGAATAAATAATAAAAGAAAATAATAAAACACACACAGTATGCCCCGTCGACATACTCCCAAAAAGATGGAGAAAAATAAATAAATTAAAAAAATGAAAACGTTAATGGCCAGATTTTCCACAAAAATGCTTAAAAATATATTTTTAAAAATTCCCTGCAGAAGCAATGTACATTGGTTAGATCGGACACACTTCATTCAGTCTCATTCATCACAATCAATCATCAACCCAGATTTGGCTAAGTGTTACACTTTCTTTCTATTAAGTGTTTTAAAGGCTTCTGCTTTTAGATATTGCCATTGTTTACCCTTTTATTTTCTTATTATTATCAATTTGTCACTGCAAGTTGAATAACAATTTCTCTATATTGTTTTAGGAAATTTCTTCACTCTGTAATCATTTTTCAAGTCCACATTAGTTTTGTTTTATGGTGTTCAATTAGTCCTTTAATCTTTTACACCTTCAACCTTTTTATTTATTATTCTCAGGTTAGGTTAAGTAAGTCGAATCTGCCCTAAATTCTAAGTTGTAAATGCTTAGAGCTTGGTCAGAAGACTCCTTTGTGGTCAGTTCTTTCTCTTAAGCTTTTACATTAAAAATCTTTCATCAAAGATTAAAAATCATTTTTAAATCAAAAACTCGATAGTCAGTAATTGCAATTAATTACATTTCTTTTAATTAATCGCTTTTTAAATATATTACAAAACATAATAATCATCATAAAGTAAAATAGTACTCATCCATCGTGGATAAAAATTGGTTGGTTGGTTTCTCAAAGCAAATGTCTTTTCATCATCTTAAAAGTTTTTTCATCGCTCGGTCGTTCATCATCAGGTGTCTCCTGGCTCTGGGGATGCCGCCGCTTCGCTAGCAAATCCATTCGCTCTGTGCATGTCTTCATATTTTATACCAGTTATGACACATTCCGATCTCGACCGTTCATTGGCTCGTCTTTCATGTGTTCTAGGCATGTACACCTCGTGTCCAGATCATGTAGTGTTCATGATCACACACACTACCTCTTTTGCCCACCAGGCAGGCTCACAGATGCACAGAGTTAACTTTTTGGCCTACTTACTTCACCTTTAACCTATATCTGCTCTACGCATGCAGAATGCAACTCAAACATATCGCTCTTGCAAACACATCCCCATTTAGTACCGTAATTCATGTAATGTCTTTAAATTAGGCATGAGAATGAAGTTATTAAAGGAAGGAGGATTGCAAATTCTTGAAGTTATATAACAGTTTCTATTCTCAATTAGCCTCATCACAAGACTGTCAAGTTTGAGTCTGTCCACAAGTAACACTTGTTTACCATTGATTATTATTCAGTCTGAAGTCAGGTATCCATTCAAGATCTCTCATTGAATAAACATTCACATAAAATGGCACACTACGTGCTCCTCTGTTACCGTTAACACTGTGACCAATCAGAAATACCAGTAAATATCATGAATGTTTTAATGTTTAGTCAATGAAAATCACAAAATAGATTCTTCTAACATGAAAGATTGTAATTGGGTTTCAAAATTCTAATGATTTCCCCTTTTCATTATATAAAAAAACTCTCATAGTTGATAATTCTCATTCATATAATCCCCAAGTCACTTCAATTATTTGTCTCTGAATGAGATGTATTTGTTTAAAACAATTTGTTTAAAACACCTGATGTGTAAAAGCGTAGCAACTTCTCGCTGAAGTTCATAAAATAAATCCTATTCTATCTGTTTGCACCCAAATCAGCCTAAATTTTACTTTGAACTTCACTCTTGATTTAAGTTTGATAAATGCATATACTCAGCAGAGTTTTACAGGTTTCAGTAATCCTAATGATTCCAAACCCATTTCAAACATGTTAGTTTAAAAAGTATAAAAATACCTAATGTTGTAGCCATTTTCCGCATCCCAGCTCCAAAGCCTTCATGACTCTGAACCATTCTGAGAGAGATCAGGAGATGATTGGTGAAGGCCTTTGATGATGTCTTTGTCAGACGAGTGATTTGCACAGTTCGATTGTCTCTTCCTCAGATCTGACCCCTCTCCTCTCCGTTTCCCCTTTTCTCTTCCACACCTCCTCGTGAGATGCATCCTTCCTCCTTGTCCCTCAAGTTGCTCACTCCAGGCCATAAACTACTAATGGACTTACAGGAAAGTGTGTGAAAAACAGTTTCTGTAACCAGAACAAGCTACGCCATCCCAATGTCACAGTCTGCTCCACCCCCTCCTTGGGTGCACCACCATGTTTGTGTGGGTGGAGGGAAAAAAAGAAGGGTACTTGTATCAGATGATCCGTTCGCATGCTGATGATGTTTGCATACATGGACAAGGCCAGAAGTTGTCTGCGAAGTCCATGGGGCAGATCTGAACACGGCCATGATGATTCCAGGTGCTTGAAGAACTCCATCATCTCCACTCTCAGAAGGCCATCCGCATGCTTCGAACTCAGAATTGATCAAGATCTCATTCAAAATAAACAAAACAAACAAGTTAGTTCTTATTCAGATTTTATCTTGGGTTGGAACATCACTATTTAATGATTTTAATCCTTTCCCTATTCTTACCTACTGTTTGATTTAGCGTCTAATTAAATTTTTTTATAGTGGGCACTCCCCACTACCCCGCAGACCAGAGGATTTCCACAAATTTCACCTTCCACCAGCCTCTTCAGAACTGGGGCTTTAGAAAACAGGTCTGCCCAATTTTCTCTCAATTGCCAAACACAGTTTACTACTCGTGAGATGTCCTCACAAAATACTTTTCACAAAGTATTTTCTTTATACCTTTCACTTATCACAAAGTTTTTTCTAGGTATTTTGCTTATCACGAAGCTTTCTCTTTATACCTTTCACTGATCACAAAGTTTTTTCTAGGTATTTTGCTTATCACGAAGCTTTCTCTTTATACCTTTCACTTATCACGAAGTTTTTTCTAGGTATTTTGCTTATCAGCTATTATAAAGCTTTCTCTTTATACTAATTACGAAGTATTTTCTTTGATACCTCCACTGCTGATTTCTCTCTGCAGTCAAAAATTTGGAAACACGGAAAGGATCGCTTTTTCTCTTTAAACTTCAAAATCTGTATAAAATAATCGACGGTTCTATAGAGAAACCCCAATTCAACACTTGATTTAATGTAACCAATAGCAGAATTTAATTAAAAGGTTTCTGCTTACCTTTTGAAAGAGCGGCCGCCTTCGTGTGTTGAATTTAGGAATCTCTTAGGAGTCTCTTAGAGTCATCACGTCGGAGGTCACCAATTTGTTAGACTTTTGAGGCGTCCATTGCATGTTCAAAATGACCAAGAGACAGATTGGCAACTGATATAGTTTTAATGAAGACTTCAGCACAGAAATATCAACAGTAGTTACAACGCGCTGGAGAAGATCCCAAAAATCATCTTCTAAAGTTAAATTCAAAGTTCCTCTCCTTTTGTACCCAAATTGTATACTTTCTCATGCGTCAGCCAGGAGCTGGTTTCCATGGAAAAGGGACCAGATGTCCCTTTCCCAAGGTGAGACGGTGGGAATCAGGCGTGAGAAGGCCGGTGTGAGGAAGCCGACCCGGCTTCCGATAGGGTTTGTTTTGGTTGCTGGAGTTTGTTGCTGGAACAGATCATCTCTCCCCTTATTCAGACACGCAGCCTCCTACAAATCCTCTCTTATTCAACTCATCAGTTTTTAGCAGTTTTATCTTAAAGAATAAGAAAGTTAATTAATAAAATAAGTATTTAATAATATAAAAAGATAGAATAAACTATAAATCCCACACTAATTACCCACAAACCTTAAGGAAAGTTGTTGACTTATGGTGCGAATGCAAGTTTGAGAGCATTTCAAATTGACTTGAAGATTTATTCGCACCAAAATCTCAGTTTGCTAAAACGTGTTGCTAATAACGCCAAGGTTTTGGGTTCAATCCTCGTGCAAGCCAGCCCTGATGTTTTTCTCTTTTTCTATACTGTTGCAACATGTAGATGAAAAGACATGGATAGGCTCAGGTATGTCATAGACAAACTAAAGTTGTCATTGTTCTTGCTGTTGGCAAAACAAAAATGACATTTGTCGAAAAAGTCGAATTGCTAGTATGGCAGATTTTTTCAGGTTTTGGAAAGGAAAAGGTAGAACTGTCCAACAGTGAAAGGTAAAGCCAATTGCAGAATGCGGGCATTGATCCCGCTACTTCTCGCATGCTAAGCAAGCGCTCTACCATTTGAGCTAATTCCCCTTGCATGATGATACAGAGTTCTTGATCTAAGGTGCCAATGCATGTTTGAGAGCGTTGTTAGTTGACGAAGTGTTTTTTAGCATCAAATGGCTCCGTTTTCTTCATGCGTTGAGCTAAAAACGCCAAAATTGTGGGTTCAATACCCATACAGTCCAGCCCTTAAGTTTTGCTTTTTTTCTGTGCTAATGCACAACGTAGATGAAAAGCCATGGATTTGCTCAGGTATGTCATAGACAAGCAACAGTTGTCAAGGTCTTTGCTTTGTCAAAACAGGTTTGACATTTGTGGAAATTGTTGAATTGCTAGTATTACTGATTCTCTCCTTTTTTTTTAGAAACATAAAGGTAAGACTGCCAATCAAGGAAAGTACAGACCAAATGTAGAATGCGAGCTCCGATCCCGCTCCTTCTCGTATGCAAAGTGAGTGCTCTACTGTTTGAGCCAATTCCCCAAAAACATAAGGAAAGTTGTTGACTTATGGTGCGAATGCTGTGGGATTTATATTTTACCTTTTATATATTTAAAAGTGCTTATTTTGTTAACCAACTTTTTACCTTCTAAATTCTGATTAAGAAAAACTGAAGAGTTAAATAAGAAGAGAATCATGAAGGTTTGTGAGCCTTTTGTGTGTCTGAAGGCCATGGCACATCCTGTTTTTGAGCAGATAAGAAGAGGAGCAAAGGAGGCATCCTGTACCAGGCAGGGAGCTGACCATCCTACGTCAGAGGAGCCGCCTTGTACCAGTCGCGGAGACGAAAAATAACACCTGGTTTCGTTTCCCCAGAAACAGCTTGAGAGGAGATAAAAACTAGGGCTTTTCAGAAGAAGCCAGAAGCTGTTTAGAGCTTCTCCAGCGCGCTGAAAACTGCTTTTGATTTTCCTCTGCTGAAGTCAATTAAATTCGATCAGTTGGCAATCTGTCTCTTGGTCATTTTGAACATGCATTGGACGCCCTAAAGTCCTACAATGCATGTTTGAGAGCGTTGTTAGTTGACAAAGTGTTTTTTAGCATCAAAAGGCTCCGTTTTCTTCATGCGTGGAGCTAGTAACGCCAAGATTGTGGGTTCAATCACTATACAGGCCAGCCCTGAAGTTTTGCTCTTTTTCTGTGCTAATGCACAACGTAGATGAAAAGCCATGGATTTGCTCAGGTATGTCATAGACAAGCTAAAGCTGTCAATGTTCTTGCTGTTGGCAAAACAAAAGTTACATTTGTCGAAAAAGTCGAATTGCCAGTATGGCAGATTTTTTCAGGTTTTGGGAAAAAAAGGTAGAACTGTCCAACATTGAAAGGTAAAGCCAAATGGAGAATGCAGATGTCGCTCCCTCTACTTCTTGCATGCTAAGCAAGCGCTTTAACATTTGAGTTAATTCCCATTACATGATGAAACAGAGTTCTAGATCTATGGTGCGAGTGCATGTTTGATAGCATTGAAAATTGACGAAGTGTTTTTTAGCATCAAAAGGCTCCGTTTTCTTCACGCGTGGAGCTAATAACACCAAGATTGTGGGTTCAATCCCCATACAGTCCAGCCCTGAAGTTTTGCTCTTTTTCTGTGCTAATGCACTACGTAGATGAAAAGCCATGGATTTGCTCAGGTATGTCATT
>UELW01000222.1:9333376-9597632 GCA_900490495.1 Danionella dracula | reverse complement strand
GAACAGCAAAAGGCGAGAAAAATGAAACTTTGTGCATCCTAGAAGCTTGACAGTCTGATAACCTCGTAAGAATCATTCTCGAATTCACCAAAATCCAAGGACTCAGAACCTGTTCTCTGATCCCAATCTGAGCACAAACACGTGCTCTTTAAAACCTTCGGATCCCTTCATCAGACTTCATCTGGCATCATCGTAAACATCTCGACACGGCGCAACACTAGCAAGGAACTCCACAAACAGGCACTCTCAATTTACCTTCGACTCTGCACAATTCAGAATTGATATAAGTCTTGATGAGTTTTACTCTTACATTCAAGCTAAAGCCTTAAACATGCTAGACGTTCCAAATGCTGATCTTTCTTTTGCTTGGTTGTGAATGTGTGTGTGAGTGTTTTAGTTAGGAAAGTGTTTTATGTCTCTTAGTAAATAAACTGTTTGTTCCGACCTAGTTTTTAATCTGTTTTTTCCTCTCTTCTCCCTGTGTATCCCCGGCAGCAACAAGGACCCCAAAGGCCAAGTTCAGACCCACACTGCATAAGTTGCTTAAAAAACAAAAGATACTCTATTATTACAGCTTCAAGGTTGAAGCGATTATTTGCATCCTACTCTTTTCAACACAATCTACAACTATTTTTAATTCAGTAAATAAATTACAGTTTATAAATTATGGGTCTATACTGTTTTATTTTTAGATTTGGCATCCACCGCCTCTTTAGACTAGAGTATTAATATAACCTGCTTATGTGCTGCATTTTTGAATGTGAAATCAAATAGCTCAAGAACCATTTCTAAATATTATAAACTCATCTCTATCGCTAGGTTATGTTCCCCAAACAGCTAAAACATGCAGTAATTAAACCACTAATCAAGAAAACGCACCTGGATCCTACTGAGTTATCCAACTATAGGCCAATCTCTAAGCTTCCGTTCTTGTAAAAAATATTAGAGAAAGTTGTAATAGCACAGCTCAGCTCCTTCTTACAAAAGAGCAACTGTTATGAAGATCTTCAATCTGGATTCAGAACGCATCACTGCACAGAGACTGCGCTGGTTAAAATTTCAAACGATCTATTACTTGATTGGGATCAAGGGAATATCCCTCTTCTAGTTTTGCTAGATCTCAGTGCAGCCTTCGATACGATAGATCACAGGATTCTCCTCGAGAGACTAGAGAACGATGCAGGCATCCAGGGCCAAGCTCTAAGATGGTTTAACTCTTACCTCTCTGACCGGAGTCAGTTTGTTCATGTAAATGGAGACTCATCAGTCACAATAGAAGTAGAGTATGGAGTTCCTCAAGGATCTGTTCTAGGACCCATCCTATTCTCAATCTACTTGCTGCCCTTTCCTTTGCTATGCAGACGACACCCAGCGTTGTCTTAGCTAAACTTAATATGGTGCTGTTGAAAATATTATAAAGATTAAAATATAAAAAAACACACGCACAAACAATGATTGTATTGAAATGAATGGCAACATTTTAATGGAAAGTTATTCCAAGAGGAAAATTTTATTTGAATCCTTTTTTAGAACCCAAAGATTGAAAAAAAACATGATTACTACCCTATTAATACTGTATCTCAAATAAAACTAGAGAAATCCATTTAAATGTTTTACACAAGTTATACCTCACTAATTGATTTTTTTCGAAGTTGAAAGATTTTGGAAAAGTTTGTTGTTGTTGTTGTTGTAATAAGCATGATGAATCCTTATCCCATTTATTCTCTGATTGTACAACTGTGAAATCTTTTTTGAATGATTGCTTCACTTTGTTCTCTGTAAAACTGGTTGTACAATATCACTAACAATTAAAGATATCATCTGTTACTACAAAAATGATGATACAAATACTTGTTGTTTAGCCAATTTCATCATTTGGAATGGAAATTAATTTATCCACAAATGTAAATTCTCGAACTCTCTTCCTCTTTTCCATGTATTTACTAAGGAACTTACTCTTGCTATGAAGTCTCTTAAATGTCTAAAAAACTACTCCCATTGTTACCCATTTTGAATTTGTTTATGGTGCCGTATGAAAGTTCTTGTAATTTTTTTTACTGAATTTTTGACTTTGCTTTTTTATAATTTGCAAATATTATGGTGTGTTATTGCATTTGTATGTTTTTAACTATTGCATATGTGTAAATTGTGCTGTTCAAAAATCACAAAAAACGAAATAAACAGTGCATCATTACTCTGCCAGTTCATCTCTGTTTGAGGACATAGAGTCACACCAGAGTCCTGTTGCTTAGTGCAATTTTTAGATGAAATATATGGGTGTTGGTGGGGGAAATTATGGGTTCAGAAGCTGAATGGTCTGAGAAAAAATGCTGTGTTCATGCTAGGCTGTCTTTATGATTGGGGCTCTGAGATGATTAGGACAGTTGTTTGGGACAGTTGAGGCCTGGTAAATGGTTATAAAGGAAAATATAACTTTATAAAGGAAAGGGAACCCTTTTTAATATTTCTTAAGGAAATATTTCTTAAGTTTCATAAAGGAAACAAAAACATTGATTTCATGTGGAGCTTTGTCTTCTCCACAGCCAGACAAAGTAAGCTTGAATTGGTTTTTGTGTGTTTACCCACATTGAAGACATTAAAAAAATGTTCAACAGTTCTCTGAAGTGGACCACTCAAACTAAGTGCAAAAAAAACACAGGGTGGGTTTCCTCTGTGTGTAAATGCATATATAGACGTTCAGCATTCTTGGCTGATGTCATCAAACCTCAAATATGAGCATGTACACTATGTGTTTCAAGAACGAATGAAGCCTTAGGGGTCTGTAAAGACATACTGATTAATGACTAAATTAAAAGCTTTAAGTTTCCTGTGTTTAAAATGATGAAATACCTGTCTATCAAGCTTGAATGAGCAATAATAATAATATACAAATCGACTTCCTCTTTGTTTTCACGAGTGCTTTTAGCTTCATGTAAAGGAATGCTAAGGTGTTTCTTCAATCAGGTGCACCTTTATGTTCATGAACCATATTTAACAAAAATACACTTTATTTTTGAAAATTCCACTTTCGTTTTCAAAATAACAATACCCTGCATTTCAACGTTTTACTATTTTTCTATTATGTTTTTTTAAACTTCTCACCCTCCATAGAGTATGTGTCAAAACAAAAAATGTGTCCTGGTAACACACCCAAGATTTTATACGTCGACAATGAAAATAGGATTATTGTGTAACTTAGAATGCATTAACATTAGTCAAATGTTTTTAATACATTATAGTATTTAATGTGAGACCAGTATTAGTAATAATGTTTAGATAAAATTTATAGCTGTAACAAGATCACAACACCATAATATCCCTTTAAAAGTTTCAGCTGAAATACACTTAGTTTGTGTTATTTGCTGTACATCCAAAAGTGTGTTTAACATCATTTAATTTAAATTACACAATTTTTAATATATGAAATGATAGCAAATATTTCAAAATAGTTTTTTTTTTCACAAAAAATGTAAAAATTGTCATTGCCACGACAAGCACAGGTAAAATTTGAGATGTGGTGGAAACGTTTGTCGCAGGTCAGTAAAAATCGTATTTACTTTTGCAGACTTTAAAAGTAGACAAATTATTTACTCTATGTCATTTTCCAAAGTTTCTTCAAATTTCAAACAAAAGAGATTTTATGTATTGCCAGGTATTTCAGAGATTACTTAATCTAATGTAAACTCAATAAGCAAATATTAGTTGAGAAAGGATGAGAACATTTCTTGACAGTGCTGGTTTTTCCAGTAATTCATTCATTTCATGCTTGTCACAGTAGAATTAACGAGCAACCTCATTCAAGAATGTTTGAAAAAAGACTTTTGTTTTCATTGAAGATCCTCCTACATGTTTTAACATAGGTGAGAATATGAACCTCAGTTATTCACTGATGAAGAGGGAATCTAGTGTGCAGCAGCATCTCAGCTCAGGTAATTATTTCACACACTATCAATACTCACACATCACCAAGTACTTGTTTTCATTGATTTTGGGCTAATGCAGGAATGCCATTCAACACAATGAGGTACCTGATCACGCTCTGTGTATTCCTACCGTGGATTAATGGTGAGAGTTTTTTCTTCATTTAAGTGAACCTAATTTTTCCCAAAATACTAATTTTAATCAATTCTCTTTTTACAGGTAGCATAATCAACGATATAGGTACTACATTTCTTTCTTTTAAATAATTGAAAAAAAGTTCCCCATCAGTTGGTCACAACGACTTATGTAGGTGACGACTATGGGAAGCTCCTCTAGAAGCGCTCTGCTCTCGCCATAACTTTTTCAAAATGCCAATAAGAGAGTCCACAAAGCGGACGCAAGTGTGATGCTCTTCCAGTTTTTCACTGGAGCCTACTCTCGACATGCGAGCGACTCAGTGAGAGACAACCACAGAGAACAGTTGGATTTTTCCTTGTGTGGATTAGTTGGAAAGCAGGTGAGTCGATGGCAACCAGCAATGTTTTTTCGGCTGGATCCAGAGGCGGGAACCGCTGAAAGCCCCAGACTTCAAGTCTTTCACTTCCTTCCACCAACAAGTGAGACTCCTTTTTTTGTAGAGCACTTGTTTGCCGGTCGACTGTTTGTGTTGTGTTCCGAACATGTCGTGACCATGCAAGTCTATTGGATGCGGTGGATCGATCACATTGACAGATAGCCACGATCATTGCTTTGGTTGTCTTGGGCGTAGACATGCTGGGGAAGCAACTGAGGGATCAGACTGTGTTGATTGCACAGTTCTATCCGGCAGCACACTTAAGGCGAGGTTGGTGTATTTTCAGGCCACCACCGAAGACTTTGTAGTTCCTGCACGCAAGGGTCGACGATTGCATGTCTATGGCGCCCAGTGGAGTTGAGCAGGGTGCATTCGCTATTCGCCACAGTGAGTTATCCAATTATGCACTGCTTGAATCTTCTGCTAAGTCAGCTACTTTGCGGCCCGCTATGGAAACTATCGACGAAGTGCATATGATGCCATTAGTGTAGTTTCAGGAAGCCTCAGGAGCTTCCCAAAATTTCCCCTTGCCAATCTATCCAGGTTCAATAGGGTTCTAATGACCTCTGTCTCACCTACAAAGTCCTGCATGAGGAGATTCCCTTCTAGGCAAAGATGCAATCAAGCCAGTCCCTCCTGCCGACAAGGAAAGAGCATACATTCTAGTTTCTAAACACACAGGAGGGTGGCGTCAAATTCTCCACCTACGTCTTCTTAACGCTCATCTTCTGAAACTTACGTTCAGGATGTTATCTCTCAGACACGTGGTCCACTCAGTCTGTCCAGGGGATTGGTTTGCTACAATCGATCTGAAGGATGCGAATTTCACGTGAGTATACTCCCTCGGCACAGACCCCTTCTTCAGTTTGGCCACTAAGGTCGAGTGTATCAGTACTCCCCTTCCGCTTGTCTCTGTCCCCTCGCACCTTCACACAGGTGATCAAAGTGGCTTTAGTAACGTTAATACGGACATGGGTTCAAATCCTGGCTTACTTGGATGACTGGCTGATTGGCCCAGATGCGGTCCCAGTTGATTCACCACAGAGACACAGAGTCTTTTGCCACCTTAGCCATCAGAGGCTTCGAATCAACTCAGAAAAGAACCGTCTAACCCCTGGCCAGAGCATATCTTTTCTGGGTCTGGAGCTAAACTTGTTGAACATGTGAGCATGCCTCTCTCTAGAGCGCACCTTGAGCCTGCTGAAGGCAACATGCAGAGTCTGCACAAGATTAGTGGCGCCTCTGAAGAACTTCCAGAGGGTGCTGGGCCATATGGCTTCTGTGGCAGCGGTTTTTCTTCCCGGCTTATTACATATGAGACCACTCCAGAGTTCCATCGCGAGCGTTGGCGTATATCAATCGACAAGGAGGGATACATTCACCCAGTTTGCCAGCTCTCGCTCGCAAACTGCTCCTCTGGAGTCAGAATTGTCTCTCTAGAGTCTCTCACTAGAGTCTCTCCCTAGTCGCAGTCCATACTCCCAGAAGTTTGAACCATCTAGCAGATACACTGTCTCTATAGAAACCCCGGTCAGAAGAATGCCGACTCCACCCCCTGGCCGTCCAGTAGATCTGGGAGTGCTTTGTATAGCGGAGGTAGACCTGTTCACCACCCCAGGGGAATGCTCAGTGCCGGCTGTTCCAGCTCTGTCCCAGGCTCCTCTCGGGATAGATGCACTGGTGCATTGCTGGCTCAGGAAGAAACGTCTATATGCGTTGGCCGTTTTGTCAGAGGATCAAACCGCAGGTTTATCCAGTCTGGAGGGTGGGACCTGTGATTTCATTGGACTTGCTCAGTGTCTTTCAAAAAATATGCCACGTCTAATGGATCAGATGCCCATGACCGATAATTTTTATGTTTGTTATCTTCCACCAAGAGGTATTCAAGTACAACCAGTGGTGCCCGTATCCCAGTTTGAGAATCACTGCTCTAAAGACCTTTTCCCAGTGGTTCAAGGCACATTTTTTTATAGGTCCCTCAATGAAACCATACATTTATTGAACTGATTGAAGTTCTAAGACTAGCCTTCAAGGTGGCGAGTATGGCCTCCACGCATCACCCTTTAGCTCAGGGGTTGATTTACATTTATGCATTTGGCAGACGCTTTTGTCCAAAGCGACTTACATTAGGGGAGAGACAATATGCAATCTGTTACACCGTCAAAGAATTGATGTTCCCTCCTCTGGTACGAGTCGATATGAGAGACATTTTTTGCCTGACTGCCAATTAAAAATTAAGTCTATACTTAAAGCCAGGGTGGAGGAGAGCCTGCTCAGTGCCAGTCTTATGTCTCCAAGCCACAACCGTAAGATTGAGAGTAAGTCTGGTTATCTAGGGGGTGAATATAGCTCCAGCTTCACAAAAAGGAAGACTGTCAAGCTTGCATCCGCTTCGTGTGTGTGGGGCGTGATCACGTGACCATTTGATTGGCGTTTTAAATAGAGTATGGATAGCGTTGAGCGCTTCTTTCCTGTGTTTATATCAAGGTTTATAACAGACTACAGGAGAATATATGACAGAAAAGCACAAAAATTACCCTGGTATTATACTTAAGTCCTAAGTTTGATCTTATTCTCAAGTCAAGTCCTCAGGGCAAGAGGATTTTTAGACTTGTGTAGATTTTAACTTGTTCATTCCATGTATAGAAAGCCTTAAAAACCACTGTTGTTATACAAAATTCTAGATGTTTTATTTTTCACAGATTAAATTCATTTTTGCTTGACCAATTTGAGTAAACTGAAGATTTTGTGGTCTGAGTTATGGAGTTAAAAAAATGTGAACAAAATAAAACAGCCTGTAATGTAATTAATTAATGGTAATCCAGTGCAGTTTTCTGGCTGCCCAGTGTTTCTAAGTCACTGTACAGCACCAGTTCTTCAGTCATACTTACCTTACTTTCTAATAGAGTGCAAATTTCTACTTAAGAAAAAGAGCAAATTTCTCTCTGTCAGCAGCCGTTCAGCGGGGCAGGTCTCAGGTCTCAGGCCTCAAGTGCCTGGTCTTACAGAGGCCTCAATCTATTACATCCTTCATGCCATGAAGCCTTCCAGGGGTTTCAAGCCAAGGCTCTGAAAGAAATGCAGTAGAGGAGGTGCTGCCACGGTCTGACAGAAGACTTGTGAGCCGCTACCGATTTTAAAACAAAGAACGTTGCAGCCAAATCTGTTCCAGTCAAAATAACTTCTAAAATATTTCTAGTAAAGGAAAATAAAAACCATCTTGTATGAACAGTCTGCTGATTTCAGTGAAATATTTCATACATTGTGTGTTTTACTATGGCTAAGTAAATTAATTAATTAGTAGTTATTAGTCATGTAACCAGGCTATATGGTATGTTTCCCATCTTGTAAAATAGAGTGAAGGATCGTGCAAAATCCCAGGTTGTCTGCTTGTTAGCACGCACCTAATTTGAAAATATGTGAATCTTCAAATAAAAAATATAAAAGGCTACAGATACCTTGTTGATAAAAAATATATTTGTCAACTTTTCCCACACTCTAAGTAACTATCTAATAATAGTAGCAATAGTAGTATTGCCATTGAAAGAAAAGTTTGTTGGGGGGGCCTTCTAGTACATTTCTATACCCTTCTACATGTCTTTGTCATCACAAAGATTTTAGAATGTTAACACAGTGGCCCTTGAACTGCTACGGTGGATATGTATGGTTTTCTAGCCCAGTCTCAGCACCAGTTGATTTTATTGACCTCGGCCACTTGACACTTTAAGTTACAACTAAAAAAACTCTGGTTTTGCTGAAGGTGCTTCACAGTGCTCAGATGTTTTAACTTTGTTTAAACACAAAAGTTTAAACCTTCGAAATGTTTCCCAGTACTCAAGTTGTCTGTGTACATTTTTCTGTAACATTAATTTTTACTATAGTAAAAAAAATGGTGTACTATTTCCAATCACAGTAAAAGGATTTTTACCATTTCTGTGAGTTTATTGATTATTTCAGCAGAGTAAAGTAAATATGAGTATTTTGTTTATTTATTTTTTACTACTATTTATTTTGTTAAAAAAATATTTTTTACAAAACCTTTTTTATTTCAGAGTTAAGATTGGATGGACTCATACCAGAGACAACCACCATAGATACTACATCTATACCCACAACTACAGTAGTTGGTAAGACAAAATTTGGGTTTAGAGAATGAATTAATGTTGATGGAAAAACCACGATAAACGACACAATGCCGTTGTGTAACCTGAAGGTGCTTCACAGTGTTCAGAAGTTTTAACTCTGTTTAAACACAAAAGTTTAAACATTCGAAATGTTTCCCAGTACTCAAGTTGTCTGTGTAAATTTTTCTGTAACATTTATTTTTACTATAGTAAAAGAATTATGTACTATTTCCAATCACAGTAAAATGATTTTTACCATTTCTATGAGTTTATTGATTATTTCAGCAGAGTAAAGTAAATATGAGTATTTTGTTTATTTATTTTTTACTACTATTTATTTTGTTATAAAAATATTTTTTACAAAACCTTTTTTATTTCAGAGTTAAGATTGGATGGACTCATACCAGAGACAACCACCATAGATACTACATCTATACCCACAACTACAGTAGTTGGTAAGACAAAATTTGGGTTTAGAGAATGAATTAATGTTGATGGAAAAACCACGATAAACGACACAATGCCGTTGTGTAACCTGAAGGTGCTTCACAGTGTTCAGAAGTTTTAACTCTGTTTAAACACAAAAGTTTAAACCTTCGAAATGTTTCCCAGTACTCAAGTTGTCTGTGTAAATTTTTCTGTAACATTTATTTTTACTATAGTAAAAGAATTATGTACTATTTCCAATCACAGTAAAATGATTTTTACAATTTCTATGAGTTTATTGATTATTAAAATAGAGCAAAGTAAATATGAGTATTTTGTTTATTCATTTTTTACTACTATTTATTTTGTTATAAAAATATTTTTTACAAAACCTTTTTTATTTCAGAGTTAAGTTTTGATGGACTCATACCAGAGACAACCACCATAGATACTACATCTATACCCACAACTACAGTAGTTGGTAAGACAAAATTTGGGTTTAGAGAATGAATTAATGTTGATGGAAAAACCATGATAAACGACACAATGCCGTTGTGTAACCCACATTCTCCAATAATGGCAAAACCTACATTTATTATGTGCTATCTGTATAGATGCTCTGGTGCCCTGTCTCATTGCTGGCCCTGGAAAAAATGCTAAAATGCTTTTTCCCAGCGGGCCTCCTTTTACCCCTCCTTGAAGACAAGGAGGGGAGCAATATTCATTTTAGTTTAAAAACGGGCTGTCTAATCTGTAGAGGTTGATCTTTGCAAACATTTTTTTCAAACATTCTATATTAAATGTACAAGTAGGGATTCAGGCTAGCACTGAATGGCAGCGGGGGATTCAACAAGAGATACAAGAGAGAGAACATTTAGAGAAAGTAAAGCACATTGCAGTGATCCAGTCAAGGTATGATAAGCATTGATACCTATTTAAACATTCTGTTGTGCACAAAAAGGCGTCACATTTGCAAGCTGCCTGAGGTAAAACAACCTGAATATCAACATTCAGACATTGAGACATACGTTTATGATTATATTCCTTGCTACTTCACTTTAGTTTGAAAATGTTTCAGATTCAAGCTTATGATCAGACTCAGTGGAGCCAATAAAAAAACCCACCTTGCCTTCAATCCACATATGCACTTATTCTAACCATAAATTAATTACAGAATGCAGGCCTACTTGAGCTACTTGATACTGCTAGAAGTACTAAACATGTTTCTCTGGTCATAAAGTGAAATGAAAGTGACCCGTTGGCCAGATATGGAGTGACCCAGAATTTGTGCTCAGAATTTAACCCACCCCAGTATACACACCCAGCAGTGAACAAACACAGCGTGAACACACACCCAGAGCAGTGGGCAGCCATGGCTGCGGCGCCCAGGGAGCAGTCGGAAAATGGTGCCTTGCTCGAGGGCACCACAGCTGTATGGGTTCATTGCTCTTTTTATGAGATCGAAAGCTTGCTTGTTCGATCCCCAGTCCCACTGAGTTGAAGATGGTGTGAGCGATGAAACACTTGCTCTCCATCTTCAACAATCACTGCACACCCCGAAGTTAATAATAAAAAAGAAACAATCAAATATCTCCAGGTATTTAAAAACAGGTTTTTGTATTGAAAAGCAGGGTCAAAAATCACTTTCTTTAGTTTTGCTTCGGGATGAAGATTGCTCTTTTGTTTAAGTCTGTTACGAAGTGAAAAATAATTAATAAACATTTACTTTCAGCGAGCAGGGGTCCCTGTTCTGAACTCAACTGCTCTGAAGAAGAAAGATGTGATGAGAAAGGTGGTGTACTTGGCTGTGTATGTAAATCAGGTCATTGGCGACAGTCACATTCAAACTCATTTGGTTAGTATTTTTTTTTTATTGCATTTATAGCATTGAATTGTTTGTTAAAACATTTGAATTATTTTCACCCAGATTTCTCAGAGACATGCGAGAGCAGCTCTGCATTTATATCTGTGTCTCGCTGCCAGCTCTTTGAGGCTGGGTTTGTTGCTGAAAACCTTCACCTCAATGATCCCAGCTGCACCGGAACAGTCCGCGGTGACAGAGTGGAATTCAACTTTGATAATGACGAACACATCTGTGGCACAACACTAACGGTATAAACGATATACTCTCACATTAATTTTTACTTTATGAACTGTACATTTGCCTTGGTGTGTGTTAATCAATGTCAGAATTTGATTGACAATACTTTGGAGTGTGGAATTTGAACTTGAATTACAGAAAGTAGAATTTAAGCTCATTGCAATTCAGTACAGTTTTTTCTTATCAAGTTACACTGATGGATAACATTGATTAATTAGATACATCTTTACTTTAAAGTAATCAAATTAAAGGATGTATGGGCAAAACAAATTTTTCTTTAACATCATTATTTTTCTAGCTGTTGTGAAGGGTGGTTTTGGCCAACTAACCATTTCTGTCAAAATGCAATGCCATTAAAGTGTGCAAAATTTAAAGCTTCATTTAACGGGATACTCCACATTTTTACATTTTCTGGGTTAACCTCGTGTCACATGGATTTTCAAGGCTTAAAAAAACGCTAAATACGATAAAAATCTCTCCATCTGCCATCGGGGGTTAACTACATTAATGAGAACACTTTCTGATAACAAATCCACATTATCTTCAGCTGAGTTTTACTTCAATAATGCTCCTCTTTAAACCAGAATACTAGTTGAGTGTGCTCGTATCTGTCGTATCTTTATATAAATTAGAGGTAGCCGTTAACGCATAAGTTTATTATCGTGCGATTAAAAAAATATCGTCTTTAATCTATTTTCAAAGTCGGGTGCTGGGTTTTAGTGAAGTGTTAGTCACGAACGAAACGGTTCCTTTGAGTTGATCTTTTTGTATTGAATTAATTTGTTTAGCGATTCTTTAATTCATTTTGAGGAAATCAAAACTTATTGGGATAGCTAGGAATGTGAGGCTAAAAATAACAAAGTATCTATCTTCTTTAAACATTAAAAGGTTCCTGTTCTAGTGTGGTAAGAATGTTTAGTTTTCTTTGCATGTGATCATTTTTGTGTTTGTTAGATTTATAAAGATAATTTTTTGTGGTAAATCCACAAATAACTTAATACATTTCTTGATTAAATACATAAAACAGGTTAATGCTTTGTTTAAAGCTTTAACATAGTTACTGTTTTTTTATGATTAATTTAAACAATTTTTTTCCATTCATTACTTATTATAGCATATCGTTGGCATTTTTGTAAATACCTGATGGGACACTTAAAATAATAAAGCTTTTGCCATAAAAAATGTAAATAAAATTGCCATTGTTACATTGTTAAAAATAAATCAGCGCATAAAAATGTGGATCCCTTTACATTTAATATGCAATGTTCCCAATGGAGTATGGATATAAATAAAAAACACTTAAATGAACATTAAATTCATCAATATCCACATATTAAAAAGGCAAGGCAAGGTGAGTATTTGATTAGCACATTTCGTACACAGGGCAATCCAAGTGCTTTACATTGGAAACAAAGAATAAAAAAGAAAGTACATTTAATAAAATCAAGCATAAAAAAGTAATATAAAATCATAATGATTAAAAATGAAAAATTAAGATATAGATTAAGATTTGTTGTTTGGACGTTGGTGCTCAGTCGACAAAAGCGCAACTAAACAGGTGAGCCTTTACCCTATTTTTAAACGTGACTAAAGTGTTAGCACCCTTGATCTCCTCTGTAAGTTGATTCTATCTTTGGGCTGCATGGTTTACCCTGTTTGGAATAAACCCGGGGTACATCTAATTTATTTGATCTGAGGGATCTCAGCTCTCTGTTTGGTGTGTATTCACTGAGCATGTCTGTTAGGTGTTTAGGTGCTAAGTTATGTTTGGGCTTATATACGAGCAGCAGAACTTTAAAATCTATTCTGAAGGACACCGGCACCCAGTGTAGAAACTTAAGAACTGGAGAAATGTGTTCTGATTTTCTAGTTTTGGTTAGAATTCGAGCCGCTGCATTCTGAACGAGCTGTAGCTGTTTAATGTTTGTGTATGTGCGTGTGCGTGGGTGTGTTTTAAATGCTAATTATTACATTTTATGTGATTTTATGATTTTATGTTTATTACATTTTCATTTTTTAGGCTCTGTTCTTTATTTTCTTTCATTGTCTTTAGTCGTCATTCATTTTTTGTGAGGTTTTTTACAAATTTTTCAATAAATATTGCCACTTTTTCTTCATTAGTTGTTACTTCCTTACTATTGTTTTTGAGTACTGGTAATAAGAAGTTGCTTCTTATCTCACTCATCTTTCTGTTCATTCCCCAGATATCTTTATTTCTATTTCTGTCCCAAATTTACAACAAAGATATCTCCAGTATGAGAATCACATTTTCACATCACATCCTTATTAAACTGTTCTTTTAACTTTTGCCTGTTTCATTTAGTATGCTATTGAGCTTTCAAATGAATGGTTTGTTTTGTTCAAATTTTAATTGAATATTTTTCAAGTTTCTCCTCACCAAGGTACTATTTACTTCTCTCCCATCCCTGTTTTTTTGTCAATTTCTAACTGCTTTTTAAATAGTGTGCTAATTATAATTATAATTCACCTATATTATCACCTACATTAGCATAATCCCACACAACTATAAATAGTATTATTTGTCTTTAAATGTGTTATATGTACACCTCTCCATAACACAGTATTTTTATTAACGTTAAAGAGAAATAAGAATGAAATATGGACCAACTTACATCAAAGAATAGCTTTATTAACTGTAGCAGAAAATATTTAAGGTGCATCTGAAATGAAAAAAAACTTTAAATGTAATGTAAAGTAATGAAAAACATTAAATCCTTAATAAAACTATAAACATTGTTTGACTGACCATGATTGCTGACAATGTTCGGCACGTTTTCGCAGAAAAAACTACAGCCTATGTACATCTCTTCAACTCAGGGATTGATGCACCCTCTATGGTACGAGTCGGTATGAGAGATTTTTATTGACTGCCTGCCCGTTAAAAATTAAGTCTATCCGTTAGGCCAGAGTGGAGGAGGGCCTGCTTGGTGTCGGACATTTGATGTGCCCACCTCGAAGGTGTTCCCATGGTCGCTACCGACATAAATCATAGTGACTAACTGATGGGTAACGTAATGGTTACTTGCGTAACTCCATCCATCCATCCATCTTCATGTCGGCTTTCCTCCCTTTCGGGGTCGCCACAGTGGAATGAACCGCCAACTCTCATATGTTTTACAAGGCGGATGCCCTTCCAGCCGCAACCCATTGCTGGGAAAACTTGCGTAACTCCCGTTCCCCAAATACAGAAAAGAAACTTATGTTCCACAGCCACAACTGTAAGGTCGTGAGTTGCCTAGGGGATGAGTATGGCTCCAGCTTCACAAACAGAAAGAGCTTGCATCCGCTCTTGTCTGCAATGTGTAATCACGTGATCATCTGCATGGCTGCTGATTGGTGTTTTAAGTAGAGTGTGGCATAAGTCATACATAAGTCTTTATCCCTATTCGGGGTTTGAAAGTAACAATTTTGATTTTCCTCTATTTCTGCATTTAGCATACTCTAGTCTTCAGATTTCGCACAAGGAAGTTTTTGCATTAGTGTTGCAATGCGTTCACTGGCACTTCACCATATAATAAGTAAATAGTTATAAGACCTAGTTTTCTGTCCTTTTCCTGTTAAATTTTCTTCATTTATCAGTACAGAACTACTTGGCCACTTAACTCCATCTCGTTATTGGTAACCGTTTGATTTTTGTTACCCTCTCCCATTACAACCTGTTTATCTCTCAATGTTTTTACAATTATTACACACACACATAGCTTGTAAATTTACTGACCTTAATTGGATTCAGTGTTGTTGAATGAACTTGCAGTGTGACTTTAATTTCTACCTTCTCCTCTTCCTCTCCTCCATCTACTTCATTTATTTATCTTTACTTGTCTGTTTGGATTTTGACTATATTCCATTCATTGATTTTGAAATATCCTTCCATTTTGCTAGAATCTCCCACATCCGTATCAACCTCGCTTCCTTCATTCTCACTTCTTTTCTGTCCCGGATCACTCCTCAGTTCTTCTGGGGTCCGTCATGCTTCCTCTGATCCTTAACTGAGCTCTTCAAAGTTTTTATGAAAAACTGTGTCGTTCACAGGCCAATGGCACCCACTTCATATACAGTAACTTTATCATGGGAACACAAAATGGAAGAGGACTCATCAGCAGAGAGAAATTCCTAAAGCTTTCCTTTAGCTGCATTTATCATCAAACACAAACTCTCTCCATGAACATGGAAATCAACCCAATGGAAAGGTGAAATCATTTTTTAAATGTTGCTGCTCTATTTATTCTTTTACTTAGCACACATCTAAACACAAACTTTTTGAAAACTTCAAACCCATTATTCACAATAATCATCAAATTAAGATCAGAGGAGGCACATTTGAGAAACCAATGAACACGTGTTTGACTGTAGAGTCATTATTCACACCATTTAATCTTAGGTTTATTTGTTATTTAATCAGTTAGTCTGCGTATACAGTATCTATGGCAATTAAAAACTGAGGTGTGATGAAATAAAAAACAACATTAATTTGATCTCAAATCTTTATTTATTCACCAGTTTGGTGAGCCTTCCAGGTGAGGGCAAGTATCAGGTTCGTATGATCCCCTTTGAGGACGAGGAGTTTACTCTGCCCTTCACTGGTCGAGTTGATGCTGAGCTCAACCAGGAGATGTATGTAGAGGTCCGTGTAGAAGGAGTTGACAGTCACCAGTTTGCCCTGGTCATGGACACTTGTTGGGCCACACCAGTGAACGATCCTGACTACAGTCTCCGCTGGGATCTCATCGATCATGAGTAAAGCAATAGGTTCTATGGTTTCCTTATTCTGCTTTTCCACTGACCTGTTTTGTAACAGTTGGACATGTGTTGTAGAACAATCTGTAGCAAATAACCTTAATTTTTTATAACTGTTGGTAAAAGGTTCTGAAATCAAACTGAGTTGAGCCAAAGTGATAAAAGTGTGACATAACTCACTGGTTTATTCATCGCTGATTGTTCAATTGGTAAGGTCTCAGATAGTCCAAAATAAATTAGCAAACTTGAGGAAGCAAACTCCCAAGCCAAGTCGCACCATTACAAAAATTTGGTGGAAAAGTGGAATTAGATACTTATTGTGCATGCCATTGAGATGTGAGATATTTATGAGTAATAAAGTCTTTTCTCAAATGATGAGAGTATTGAAAATGTCTTTTGATTGTCTTGACTAAATCTCAGGTGTCCCAATTCAAACGACGAGACCGTGAGAGTGCTGCAGAATGGCATCTCTACAGCCAGCCGTTTCTCTTTCAGGATGTTCATCTTCTCGGCTAACTCCTCCAAGCTGTACCTGCACTGCGCTGTTCACCTCTGCATGATGTCAATCGAGCACTGCTCCTCTGTGAGTTTCAGAAAATGAGCTACAATGTTATTTACTTACCATTAGTTCATGGAAATTTCTAACCTGAGATAAAACTTAACGAACTAACAAAATTTAAATTAACTTAGGTCTCTTTGTCTGAGAATAGACTGCAAACATGAAAGATCCTGTGAAAGATAAGTGGATTATTGGTCCACTTCATTGCCTCACCAAATTGTAATTTTTCCCAAAATTCTCATTGAAATCATTCGACATACACTGAAGTGACTTTAGAGGAACCCCACTTTTTGCTGTTTTGTGATTGCTAATCTCTTCAAGAGACTGCATTTCACCCTGTCAAATAATTTTTAGCTGGAATTTGCATATTTTCCCCCAGGGCTGTAACTCAGAGACAGTGTACAGAAAGCGCAGATCTCTGGAGTTCCCCGACAGCGCGTCTTTATCTCTGGGTCCTCTGATGGTGTCTGAAGGCAATAGAGGTGATCAATTTTTTTATGTGAAGGTGACTTGATTTTTTTGTTGAGATCAAATGGCCCCTAATGTAACTGATGGTATTTTATCTCCACAGTTGCAAACAAAGTGGCTGTTTTGGAACCTTCATGTCTGAGCTGCACTCTGATGCTGCTGTTATCTCCTCTGATGAGATTCATGTCCATCTTCTAAACTACTGACAACATCCTCAGAATTTTATCTCATGCATGTACCTGACTGGTGGTGGGTTTTGTGGTATTTTTATTATTGTTTAATCAATGCTTATTAACGTTCTGTCATATAATCAACTGCTAATAGAACTTCTTTACAGCTTAATCAAAAGAAACATTCCTTTTCAGTCTTTCTCCACTCATTATGGGATCATTGATTTAGTGGGAGGGGGTTTAATGGTTTTACATTAGTAGGCCAGTAATGATAATTATATTGTGTTAGAAATAATAGGTGTTTTGATGTGGGTATTAGAATAGTAAAGAAGTAGCTAGATATAATAGAGAACAAGCCAAAAATAAAGTCTCTCCAGTGAAACAGACTGCCTGCATGCAGAACTCACTACTAGGTCTTCAAGGACATTCAGATAACATTGTATAGATCCAGGTGTGGGTAATGGCTCGTTAGAAGCAGGGCTGGAAAGTCCCTGATATGAATAGATAGGAGAGGATCTGAAAGTTCAGTTGAAGGTCAGGGTGGGGGCATATAAAGCCGCATTTCTCAGAAAACAGCATAACTGAAACAGGAAGAACAGACTACACTGCCCAGGATTGCACTGTCCACTTGATCCTCACTGCTCTATCTCTCTCTCTCTCTCTCTCTCTCTCGAGGATGGACGATCGGATGAGAAAGGAGGAGCTGTATTATATAAATGTTTGTGAATACTGTGTTGAAGCATTTTCTCTTGGCATGTTGCAGAGAACACATAGCTGTATGATCTTCATTGTATCAGAATCTTAAACCTCTGTTATTTGATTCTCAAACTGAAGTCCTTCTGTGTTAGTCTTTTACTTTCTACTTTTACTGTCCCTGTGCCCTGAAATCATTTGAACATGCTAAGATTGTCCAAGATCCACAGTTTTCCACTTAAAATGTATTAATCATAGGGAGAGGTGTTTACATCATGCTATACGCTGTCTTTTTTAAATTGGCAAATAAACTCAGTTTCTCAAAGTTGTATGTGTACAATTTGTATTTCGTCACCAAGAGCTGCTGCTGTATGGATGTTGGTGGTGATGGGGAAGCCAACCACAGAGCTAAGCCCACTGATAAAGTGGATGCAAGCATGACACTCTTCCTGTTGTGAAGCTAGACAACTACAAACCATTCATAGGCCAAGGTTGGTTGGGTCATTAAGGTGCCACCATTAGAACCTCTCTGTGGTGGCGAACAGGTCTACCTCCGCTATACCAAAGCGTTCCCAGATCTGCTGGACTGCCAGAGGATGGAGTCACCATTCTCCTGGCCGGGGTTTCCACCAAGACAAGTGCATCAACTATCTGGTTCAACCTGCCAGGGATATGGACTGCAACTAGGGACAGACCCTAATGCTGACTCCAAAGGAGCAGTTTGGGACATGCTACAAACAGTCGACCGACAAACAAGTTCTCTACTAAAAAAAGGAGTTTTACTTGTATGTGGAAGGCAGTGAAAGTCTTGAAGTCTGGGGCTTTCAATGGTTCCCACCTCTGGATCCGGTCGAAAAACCTCGATGGTTGCTGTCGAACAGTTGCTTTATTCTGTGTGTATTAGTTGGAGATCAACTAATACACACAGAATAATGCAACTGTTTTCAGTGGTTGTCTCTCCCTGAGTCGTCTGTTTAGAGTAGGCTCCAGCAAAAAACTAGAAACTAGAAAAACGCTTGCGTCTGCTTTGTGCAGGACGGCGTGATCACGTGACCATCAGCGCCTTCGCTGATTGGCATTTTGAAATAGTGTGGAGAGAGTAGAGCGCTCCTAGCGGAGCTTCCCATAGTCATCACTGACATAAGTTTGTTATTTTGGGTTTTGTTATTGAGCGTCACGGTGGCGCAGTGGGTAGCACGGTCGTCTCACAGGAAGAAGGTCACTGGTTCGAGCCTCGGCTGTGTCGGTTGGCATTTCTGTGTGGAGTTTGCATGTTCTCCAACTGTGAATGTTTCCCAGCAATGGGTTGTGGCTGGAAGGGCATCCGCTGCGTAAAACATATGCCGGAAGAGTTGGCGGTTCCGCTGTGGCGACCCCAAAAGGGAAGAAGCTGACATGAAGATGGATGGGTTTTGTTTTGTTCTTTCTTTCCTTTTATTTTCTTAGATTTTTTATTTATTTACCTAAGCTCTTATCCTTTTAATGCTATTGAACTTCATTTTTTGTAGTAATAATAATAAAAAAAATATATAAATAAATATATATATAGTATAAATCTATATATATATAAAGAATAACATCCACTTCCACTTTTACAACATTGGTATGAAGCAAATTCACCCTGTGGCATTGATAGAGTGTATTCACTTGATTCGTCAGCTTCATCACCTTCCCATAGTTGTTATTCAACATATTGCTCGACATGCTTAAATGTACAAAATGAGGGTTAACCTGATGATCAGGTTTGATCCAAGAGAAAATGAGACTTAACTTTGTAGTGAAAAGTTTGGATGTACTTGGACTACTTGGATGTAATAAGGTAGGTATCTAATATTTTTTTACTTATTCTCATTTTCAACTGAATCTTGACTCCTTCCCCCACAATTACCTCTCACCTTCTCTTTCCCCCTCCAAAACTTCTCTACCTCTGTTTTCCCCTCAATTACTTCTCTCCTCTTTCCCCTTTTTTTTTTTTATTAACACCGTCCTGTCCTGATGTATGTTTATATGATTGATTAATGTAATTATTGTGATGAATGCGAATGAAATAAATTAAAAGCTTCTATCCAGAGGAATAATCAATATATAATATCTTCAATTCTCTGGAAAGAGCAAAACTGACCAACTCATACGAAGCACCTCCCTTCTCATGGGGCTGCTTTGAAGTAGGACAGGACAGGTGTAAAAAAAAAAAAAAAAAAAAAAAAAAAAAAAAAAAAAAAAGTTTTTCATGACACATTTTTGAGGATGATAGAACTTTCTTAGTAGTTGTGATGATTAAGTATTTTAAACACTCATCGTTTAATGAATTAAAAGCATGTCAGTAACACAGTTTCTTTAAAAAAATTAAGTGTTTAACATAACAAAATTTGTCAATGTTGATATTATTTCTGAAATTATTTACTAAGCTATTAATATAATCTTTATTTGTAAATGAAAATGTAATTTTGTAATAGTAAACAAAACTAGAAATGAGAACAGATCAATTGAACTTCATGGTACTTGTGTAGATTTTGTGCCCTAGGCACAGAAGGTAAGGAAATTTAACCATCCACAAGTTGTATGAGCAAAACAACTTACTGACTGTCAGTAAGATTTTCTTTTTAAAATAATTTGCTTTAACTAAATTTTCAAAATAATGATTGACAGGTAATTATATATTTTGTGGCATTCATATTGTAACATAAAAATGTTGAAGCACTGGATGATGTCACGACGTTGATTCTAGGTTTGTCTATTTTTGGAAACATTCATTCCAAACATGCTTCTACAGACAGCTCAGTCATTTCAAAGAAAGCATTTTTTATTGGATGTCGGTCATCAAGAAGGAACTGAAACTACACTACCAGCACTGCAAAGCCTTGTGTTACATTCAATTTAATTTACTCTTCAAACTCTAAGCATTAGAAATGCCATTTAGTGCACCCCAAGTCATACAATAGTATAAAAAACAAGTACCCCAACTGTCTCTTGATGTTTTACTATTCAAAGTAATCTTTGTAAAGATGTTGTATTAATTGCTACTCAGTTTCATAAAAAAATACTGCTACATTTCCTTATCTTGTACATTTCCCATCCTAGTGTGACAATTGACAGTTCCTAAAAGTGAAGTTTTTAATGGTTCATCTGATGCCAGGGCCTGATCAGATATGGTGTGAGGGAATCAGGAGTTTTCAGTCTCAGAACCCATCTCAATAGAAAACACTGACACTTGTTATGAACAGACAAGAGAACTGAATCATGAAAACATACAGGATTATTGACAAGCCAATATATAACTTGCTTAATGTTTGGTAGTGACATTGTTCTTGGTGCTTTATTACCAGGTAAGGCGTCCAAGTGAGTGTTCCTTAGTATCCAGATGTGGACCACAGTATGCTAGCTGAAAAGCTGGAACTGAAGGATCACTCGTACTGGTTAGCAAACCTCAGAGACAAACTAGCAAACAGAGTTTTAGTGGGAGACATTGGAGCAGCAACCTTTATGGTTGTTTCAAAACCATAAGAAAAGTATAGTTTTTTTTAAACTAGTGCAATGAAAAAGTTTATTTTTTTCTTTTGTGCTCTGCGTTGTGAAGAAGGAAAGCAAAAACAACACATTTAAGACTGAATCATATTCATGAAAGGGAAGGCTTTTGTAACTCTTGTTAAGGAATGCTTTTGTTAAAACCCTTGTGAATGCCTGTAAAAACATAACTTAACCTGTGAAAGTATACATTTGGAATGCAAAATGTATGTGTTTAATGCAGGTATATTGTGCTTCAAAAATATATTTATATATATTTTTATCCTTTAAATCATATTTTTCCCTTTTCAGTATCTCTTTTATTTGACATTATCTAACAAGGTACTGTTTATAAAACAGATAACAAATTGTGAAATTATGATTATTATATTGATAACTATTAAGAATTTCTTCTCAGGCAACAGTGATCTGTTCTGTTGAGATTGAGATAAAAAACAAATTCCTCCTGTCGGTTTCTTAAAATGCACACCATGAGGAAACCTGATTTCCCAGTTTGACTAAAACAAGGAAGTGCATGCTTTGATTCAAGTAAAATCTGGCTAGTGCATTTCAGCAGCAAGTTGACATTTTTCATTTTGAGATCATTTAATTTGTGACATTTGTAGGTGAGAATGTATATATATGTGGCAACTTAGACTGGTTAATTTGCCAATTAACTTCTACAGAGCAAGGTTCCGTTCTAACCCCACATCCATCTCATGTATTCTCCATAATAATTATTTTGAATCTACTGTGTCTCAAAATCAAAACTTTTCAAATGTGTGCTAAACAAATAAGAAGCATTTACTTATCAAACTGATATTAAATGTTTCTCTACACAAACAAACCTACTCCATATTTCATGAGCCTTAGAAAGGGTTGTTGTCTCTTGAGCATCCTGAGTGCACAAAAGATCCTCACTTGTCATCACAATAATTACATTAATCAATCATATAAACATACATCAGGACAGGATGGTGTTAATAAAAAAGGGGAAAGAGGAGAGAAGTAATTGAGGGGGAAAGAGAGGTAGAGAAGTTTTGGAGGGGGAAAGAGAAAGTGAGAGGTAATTGTGGGGGAAGGAGTCAGGATTGAGTTTAAAAATAAAAATAAATAAGATTAAATAAGAATAGATACCTACCTTAGCACATCCAAGCAGTTCGCATATATCTACACATATGCATACAAATATAAATATACATACATACATACACGCAGTTAATGATCTATGCACCAAACAGAAAAATACTAATAAATAAAATTAATAATTATTCATATATATATATATACATATATACAAAAATATACACATATATACATGCACACATACATATATACATACATACATATATATACACATATATATACACTTAAGTAATTGAGTGTTACAGGACAGGCAACCTAAACCTCAAGCAGTGACCAAACACCCCAGGTGTTGTGTCTAACCTTCTATGTCCCAAGTGAAATCACTTGTCAAAATCCTGACTTGTCAATATCACTTTGCAACAAAGTATACATCAACACTGCTAATAAAGCACACAGCAAAATCCTGAGAGCAAAATTATCTAAAAATTAGTTCAAAAGTCATAACAGTTTTTTTGTTGATTATTTCTCAATGTAACACGTTTTAACTTAATTATTATCTATTTAACTCTATACAGAGAAGAACTGAATAGACTCAGAAAAGAGCAAATTCAAATCATTTTTGCAGCGCATGTTTGAAATGAATTTATGCTACTCACATCCATAATATGTGCTGTAGTAGGTACTACAAAACCTGCCAGGAGGTATGATGGCTGTAAAAACTAGTCTCCAAAAATTACTTTCAATAAGATATTTTAATTTTGCACAAATGATGCAGTGTATGTTGATAGACATTGACACTGAAATTTAAAATATGAGCTATTTTGTGACGTGAGAACACTTGGAGGCCACAAAATGACTAGATCAGCTGCTTTTTAGTGTTTTTTCCTAATACCTTAAATCCCAAAAGTCTACTTTTTATTAATTTAGTGCCAACAAAAACAGATAATCTTTACATTTCAATCTCTGGTTAAATCAGATCCTTCAAGGACAGGTTGGCAACACGTTTTATAAGCTAAAAGATGCATAGAGGAAACATGTGTACATATTGTAGAATGGCTCAGGAATGATGTTAATGTGACTCTTCCAGTAATTCTGAGTAACACAGCAAGGCTCTTTAGATGTACAAAAACATAGTTCAAAGTAAACTGAATTTTGAAAAAAACTAAATTCTCAATTTTTCACTAAACTATATTTAATTAGTGATCCTTATGAACCATATGACAGCTGTAGATCTATAAATGGGTGTGAATGATGGAATTAATTTTAAAAAGAACTCAAATGAAGAGGTGCACTCTAGGAAAATCACGTGACTATTGTTTATACTGATTTTGTTTCTGCAGTTGATAATTATAAGCAATTTCAGTATAAATCTTCGACTCACTGAGTGATATCTGTTGTTATCCTTGCATTAATTTGTTAACATATATGTGATATTTAAGTTGTTACTTTACATAACTTTGGATTCCCAATTAAAGCTTTTGACAAATTCAACTTAAAACTGAAACTTCTGTAACTGAATTAGAACACTAATCGTCTCAGTGTTCTGTACTTTTTGCTCTTTCACCAAGGATTAAATGCAAATATTTCTCTCTCAAAGCTTTAGAAAACTAGCTGTCATTCAATATTTATTTCACCATGCAGATAATCACATGGGAACAACCAGTTTAAAAAGCATTCATGTCTGTCAGGTAAAAATGAAAAACAGGTTTTAAGTTCTAGTAATGAATTTGAGTTCCTGTAAGATCCTCCCACCGGTATTAATAAAGGTACTTATAAGAGCAGAAGATGTTCAGTTTATAATCGGGGCTAAAGAGTAGCTTCACATATCAGGTAAGACTTTTTCAACAGTTTGTTAGAAAGCAAAGATCATTCATTTGCTTAACATATATTATAAATACTCTTCACCATTCCTTCAATTAAATTTGATTACCTAAAAACTATTCAGTAATACTGTTTGTAAATATTCTACAAAATATAAAACATTAAACATAAAAAAAAAACTGGTCAACAAGTTATCAAATCTGAATAAGAATTGTACTTGTGTAGAGATCCAGGAGTCCATCATGAGATCCTTCATCTCTCTATGTGTGTTTCTGCTGCTTCTGATGAACGGTCTGTGCAATATTTAATCAAAATACAACAATTAGTTAAACTAATTGAAATGTGTTAGTTATTCATTACTTACTTATTTTTCATTTTAACGGCAGGTGAAACGGTGAATGGACAAACAGGTACTTTTTTTAAATATCTAAATGAGATCTTTATATCCATTTCTTTCCTTTGTTTATTAAATTATTTGTGTTGAAATGTGTTTATTTATAATAATTTTTTTTTAAAGAAATTCCTTTATATTTTCTAAGTATAAATAATCAAATAGCACTTTTGGTTTTTCATTTCGATTATGTTTTCTACCAAATTCAAACATAAAGGTTACTTTTGTAACTCCCATTCCATGAATTGCTATAAAGTGCATGTGAACACGAACGCATTAAACTGATCAGTTCAGTGGGTGGGGTGTAGCTCAGTGGTAAAGCACATGGTTTGCATGTATGAGGTTCTGGGATCAATCCCAGGGGCATTGGCGATTTCCCCTTCTGTAAGTCGCTTTGGACAAAAGCGTCTGCCAAATGCATAAATGTAAATGTAAATGTAAACATCCTGTGAAGCTGGAGCCATACTCACCCCCTAGGCAACTAGACAGAATCTATGTATCATTCAAAATGGGTTCCCCTAGAGGTTCCCCCATCTTAGTTTCCCAGTGCAGCTTTGGTTCTCTGCTGGAACCAAACTGTCCCACTCGTTCACAGCAAGCCCCAGGCTATCTCCCCAAAAAAAGAATAGCAGTGGTGCTTATCCATCACATTTTGCTAAAGTATAGTTTATTAAGTTCTGAAACCAGTTCATTGCCTCAAGCGGTAGAAATAACTTTGTCCCAAGCAGTGACAGAAGTCTATATATTAAAGTCGAATTTTCAACAAAGTACTAATGATCAAAGGCTCAAAGAACTTGATCTGAATATTTGGCAGCATGTTTAAATTGTTTTATACGCTCTAAAAAATAGTTGATTCCACCTAACAGATGTTATAGAGTCAAATTTGTGTCCACAACTTTTTATGCTCATACAACTATTTATCTGTTGAGAACGCTTGAGTCGCTTTTTTGATTCCTGTGCTGCTGGGCCCCCGGAATCATCCACACTTTCTTAGAGGCCCCTGGGTGCAGTAAGAGTCAAAGCTTGTTCAGGCAGAAAACTATTAGTCTGTCAAGCTAAACTTTAGCTCTACATAGTGTTTGTGTGTATTTATTTTTCTATAGCATTGGTATTGTCTGATTTTTATTCGTCACTGGGCTTGATATTGTTTGTCTCCCTTCAAGAACCTTCGATTGAGTCAGATCCTGCAGAATCCACAACAACTGAGGGAGCGTCACCCATAGAAACCAAGCCTCCTCAGGACACTACAGGTATACCATAACCCCATTATTTATAGTTAACACACATTGTTTATTTACTTAATTAAATAATATCTCTCATTGTGTGACATGTTTTTCATTTAGGGTGACTTTTTCCATTGCTATTTTAAAGAAGACAGTTGTAATAGTTAAACAAAATCAATGTTTCACATCTTTAATTGAGCTGAATAAAATAGGAACTCTCTTTACTTTATTCTAAAGAATAGCATTGGTGCTTATCCATCACATTTTGCTAAAGTATAGTTTATTAAGTTCTGAAACCAGTTCATTGTCTCAAGCGGTAGAAATAACTTTGTCCCAAGCAGTGACAGAAGTCTATATATTAAAGTCGAATTTTCAACAAAGTACTAATGATCAAAGGCTCAAAGAACTTGATCTGAATATTTGGCAGCATGTTTAAATTGTTTTATACGCTCTAAAAAATAGTTGATTCCACCTAACAGATGTGTCACGATCGGGGGTGTGCGTGGAAGAAAAGATCTCAATCGCAGAGACAGCTTGACCTGAGACACTCTTTTATTAAAGAATAAAACAAGGAGAAAAGAGATGACTAAAACGAAAGACCCACGAGGGGGCAAAACATTAACAATAACATAAACCACTTTCAAGAGTGAAAAATAAGTAACTACAAAAATAACCTGCCAGCCGTTACAACGCCACGCATCGGTAACGCACACAAAGACAATTAATGCACCCGTGACGATCAACACAAACACAGGGGTATAAAAAGGGAGACTAATCAGTGACGACGCACGGGAAGACAGCTGAAGGGACTAACGACAAATTAGACACGGGACGAACATTGACGCAACAATCCACGAGGTGAAGGGAAAACCCGGAACCGGCACAAGGGAACAGAGACGCACGATAACGGACAAAAACCCTGACAGTACCCCCCCTCTAAGGAACGCCTCCAGGCGTTCCAACCGAAACACCACAAGAACACAGATAGAACATACACAATAAAAAAAACAACAAAATTAAACAGCGAGCATATAACATAATTCCTAACTATAATAAATAAAAATCGCCCAAAATGGGAAAAAAACGCTTGACCGGAGCTTCGTGAAAATATAAACAGCAGGTGACAAAAAAAAACCCAAACTAAACCTTAGTCCCGGGGTGCCAGGCCGACGCGGAGGCAAGAAAGCCTAGAGTTCAAGACCTGACACCCGTCATCCCTGAAGAGGTGGACAAGAAATCTCCAGGGAAGCACCAATCACTGGTTCCCCCATGGAGGAGCCGGAGGAAGCAGCCAGGGAACCTCCAGCAGAGACCCAGACGAGGCCAGCCATTCGAGCAGGACCCCAAATTGCCAGCCAAGCACCAGACGAGGATTGCCGGTACTTGGGAACCCCGGAAGGGCTTGGCATAGCACAGGACCCGGCGGGCTGCAACGGAGAGCAAGAGCCGGCAGAGCTGGGCAGCGGCGCTCGGGTGGCGCCGGAAGGTACGGCGAAGAGCAGGCGCCTGCAGAGCTGGGCAGAGGCGCTCGGGAGGCGCCGGCAGGCCCGGGCGAAGAGCAGGACAGCGGCGCTCGGGAGGCGCCGGCAGGCACGGGCGAAGAGCAGGACAGCGGCGCTCGGGAGGCGCCGGCAGGCACGGGCGAAGAGCAGGACAGCGGCGCTCGGGAGGCGCCGGCAGGCACGGGCGAAGAGCAGGACAGCGGCGCTCGGGAGGCGCCGGCAGGCACGGGCGAAGAGCAGGACAGCGGCGCTCGGGAGGCGCCGGCAGGCACGGGCGAAGAGCAGGACAGCGGCGCTCGGGAGGCGCCGGCAGGCACGGGCGAAGAGCAGGACAGCGGCGCTCGGGAGGCGCCGGCAGGCACGGGCGAAGAGCAGGACAGCGGCGCTCGGGAGGCGCCGGCAGGCACGGGCGAAGAGCAGGACAGCGGCGCTCGGGAGGCGCCGGCAGGCACGGGCGAAGAGCAGGACAGCGGCGCTCGGGAGGCGCCGGCAGGCACGGGCGAAGAGCAGGACAGCGGCGCTCGGGAGGCGCCGGCAGGCACGGGCGAAGAGCAGGACAGCGGCGCTCGGGAGGCGCCGGCAGGCACGGGCGAAGAGCAGGACAGCGGCGCTCGGGAGGCGCCGGCAGGCACGGGCGAAGAGCAGGACAGCGGCGCTCGGGAGGCGCCGGCAGGCACGGGCGAAGAGCAGGACAGCGGCGCTCGGGAGGCGCCGGCAGGCACGGGCGAAGAGCAGGACAGCGGCGCTCGGGAGGCGCCGGCAGGCACGGGCGAAGAGCAGGACAGCGGCGCGCGGGAGGCGCCGGCAGGCACGGGCGAAGAGCAGGACAGCGGCGCGCGGGAGGCGCCGGCAGGCACGGGCGAAGAGCAGAACAGTGGCAGCGCTGGGCCGCGGCGCTCGGGGGGCGCCGGCAGGCACAGGCGAAGGGGCGGCGCCGGCAGGCACAGGCGAAGGGGCGGCGCCGGCAGGCACAGGCGCCGGGGCGGCGACGGCAGGCACAGGCGCCGGGGCGGCGACGGCAGGCACAGGCGCCGGGGCGGCGCAGGCAGGCACAGGCGCCGGGGCGGCGCAGGCAGGCACAGGCGCCGGGGCGGCGCAGGCAGGCACAGGCGCCGGGGCGGCGCAGGCAGGCACAGGCGCCGGGGCGGCGCGGGCAGGCTCAGGCGCCGGGGCGGCGCGGGCAGGCACGGGCGCCGGGGCGGCGCGGGCAGGCACAGGCGCCGGGGCGGCGCAGGCAGGCTCAGGCGCCGGGGCGGCGCAGGCAGGCACAGGCGCCGGGGCGGCGCAGGCAGGCACAGGCGCCGGGGCGGCGCAGGCAGGCTCAGGCGCCGGGGCGGCGCAGGCAGGCTCAGGCGGAGAATGCGTGGAGAAGGTCTCTCTACGGTCGCCATTCTGCTCTGGGTCTGGGAACCCAACAGTGAGGCGCTCAGAGGAAGCTGGGGATAAGCCTCACCGCATCCGGACTCACCAGAGTGAGGGACCATATCGAGTTCTTCATCCAAGACCAAAGAATTAACGTTGGTCCCACCTCTGGCTGTGTGACTGGTCTCCCTTGACTTCTTCCTCTTCTGCCTTTTCTTCTGACTCCTAGTGAGTCTGTTGGGTTGCTCAGGTTCAGGAAACAGTGTCTCATTCGACCCCAGTGACTCACTGTAAGTAGGCCAGGGAGAGGGTGCGCGAGAAGAAAAAAAGTCATAATATAGCGCTACCTCTCCTCCTGGATATTGACACTGCTCCTGCTGACGAATGTAGTCTACCAGCCTCCAATAGCTCCAGTTCCTCAAGTGATACAGCTCATCTTGGTCTACTGGAACATCCAATCCTTCCATGAAGAAGGTGGAGATGGCTGACTCCGTTAACCCAAACCCCTGTAGGGATCTCCAAAGGTCCACCGCAAACTCAGCGACAGGACGGCCTCGTTGTTGAGCCCCTTGGAGGATCCGCATCAACCGGAGAGTTGGGTGAGTCTCTGGCTGACCATATTCAGGCTCCTCGGTCAAGCTGCTCGCTGAGATCTGTAGGGACGGGTGCATTCTGTCACGATCGGGGGTGTGCGTGGAAGAAAAGATCTCAATCGCAGAGACAGCTTGACCTGAGACACTCTTTTATTAAAGAATAAAACAAGGAGAAAAGAGATGACTAAAACGAAAGACCCACGAGGGGGCAAAACATTAACAATAACATAAACCACTTTCAAGAGTGAAAAATAAGTAACTACAAAAATAACCTGCCAGCCGTTACAACGCCACGCATCGGTAACGCACACAAAGACAATTAATGCACCCGTGACGATCAACACAAACACAGGGGTATAAAAAGGGAGACTAATCAGTGACGACGCACGGGAAGACAGCTGAAGGGACTAACGACAAATTAGACACGGGACGAACATTGACGCAACAATCCACGAGGTGAAGGGAAAACCCGGAACCGGCACAAGGGAACAGAGACGCACGATAACGGACAAAAACCCTGACAAGATGTTATAGAGTCAAATTTATGTCCACAACTTTTTATGCTCATACAACTATTTATCTGTTGAGAACGCTTGAGTCGCTTTTTTGAGAAAAAATCCATTAAGCACTTTTCCGATATATTTACTTTAAACCTTTGTACAAAGCCCTTTTGTAAAAATATAACTTGTTATGCATGTATAACGTGTCCCCAACGTGTCAGGGTTATTCCTAACACAATTTCTAACAAAGAGTACAATTTCTATCAAAGCAGTAAAATTAAATTAAGAATAAAATATATTGACAGTAATACACATCTAAATGTAAATTAAACCAAAGAATCAAATTATGATAATTGCATTGCTAATATGAAATGTTCCAACCACCATGCAGTAATCAAAGGATTATTTTATCCATTTAGAGCTGGAAATAATGTGAACAAACGCGTTTGATGCATTTTAAGGGTTAGATAAATTTTTTTTAGACCTGTAAGAAACATTCAGCTTCATACAGAACCAGTCAATCCTTTATCTTATTAATTACAAGTTTATTCAGTTACAAAATAATCATTCATCATTTAAGTTAACAAAACTAAACAAACAAGATCTAAAAGTGACAGGAAATGTTTTGTTTTGCAAATCAAGACAATTTTAGGGTAATGGTTAGATATCTTTATCCTGCAATGGTACATTTCTAAATTATTATTGTTTTAGATGGGTTGACTATTTTTCTAAGACGAATGTTCTCCTAAATTTTACCGTCAACTGTATTTGCAACATAATGTAAAAGCAGCCTAAATATGGTTTACATAATTAAGTGGACTTTAAACATTCTGTTTACATAATCTTGCTCTCCTAAAGCATTATGAAAACTCGTTAAACTTACATTTTCATCCATACTTATCACTATCAATCACAAATGTAATCTTAATCTCTTTAAATAATAAAATAAGTTAGTGTGATCAATAAATGAGCTGAAATTGTGATGAGCTCAGCTGGGATTGGTCGGGGCTGGTCTAAAGATAAAAACACTATTATAACGTCTAGAAATACATCACATATTAATTACATTAGGTTATTATAGTCATTTAACAAAGCACTGCGAATTTAAATTCTGGGTGATTTTAAATATTTCACTCCAACACTGATGGATGATTATGTGTTAGTAACCTTCTGCACCTCCCCCCCCCCCTCCCCCTATATGCTGCTGGGCCCCCGGAATCATCCACACTTTCTTAGAGGCCCCTGGGTGCAGTAAGAGTCAAAGCTTGTTCAGGCAGAAAACTATTAGTCTGTCAAGCTAAAGTTTAGCTCTACATAGTGTTTGTGTGTATTTATTTTTCTATAGCATTGGTATTGTCTGATTTTTATTCGTCACTGGGCTTGATATTGTTTGTCTCCCTTCAAGAACCTTCGATTGAGTCAGATCCTGCAGAATCCACAACAACTGAGGGAGCGTCACCCATAGAAACCAAGCCTCCTCAGGACACTACAGGTATACCATAACCCCATTATTTATAGTTAACACACATTGTTTATTTACTTAATTAAATAATATCTCTCATTGTGTGACATGTTTTTCATTTAGGGTGACTTTTTCCATTGCTATTTTAAAGAAGACAGTTGTAATAGTTAAACAAAATCAATGTTTCACATCTTTAATTGAGCTGAATAAAATAGGAACTCTCTTTACTTTATTCTAAAGAATAGCATTGGTGCTTATCCATCACATTTTGCTAAAGTATAGTTTATTAAGTTCTGAAACCAGTTCATTGTCTCAAGCGGTAGAAATAACTTTGTCCCAAGCAGTGACAGAAGTCTATATATTAAAGTCGAATTTTCAACAAAGTACTAATGATCAAAGGCTCAAAGAACTTGATCTGAATATTTGGCAGCATGTTTAAATTGTTTTATACGCTCTAAAAAATAGTTGATTCCACCTAACAGATGTTATAGAGTCAAATTTGTGTCCACAACTTTTTATGCTCATACAACTATTTATCTGTTGAGAACGCTTGAGTCGCTTTTTTGAGAAAAAATCCATTAAGCACTTTTCCGATATATTTACTTTAAACCTTTGTACAAAGCCCTTTTGTAAAAATATAACTTGTTATGCATGTATAACGTGTCCCCAACGTGTCAGGGTTATTCCTAACACAATTTCTAACAAAGAGTACAATTTCTATCAAAGCAGTAAAATTAAATTAAGAATAAAATATATTGACAGTAATACACATCTAAATGTAAACTAAACCAAAGAATCAAATTATGATAATTGCATTGCTAATATGAAATGTTCCAACCACCATGCAGTAATCAAAGGATTATTTTATCCATTTAGAGCTGGAAATAATGTGAACAAACGCGTTTGATGCATTTTAAGGGTTAGATAAAATCTTTTTAGACCTGTAAGAAACATTCAGCTTCATACAGAACCAGTCAATCCTTTATCTTATTAATTACAAGTTTATTCAGTTACAAAATAATCATTCATCATTTAAGTTAACAAAACTAAACAAACAAGATCTAAAAGTGACAGGAAAAGTTTTGTTTTGCAAATCAAGCCAATTTTAGGGTAATGGTTAGATATCTTTATCCTGCAATGGTACATTTCTAAATTATTATTGTTTTAGATGGGTTGACTATTTTTCTAAGACGAATGTTCTCCTAAATTTTACCGTCAACTGTATTTGCAACATAATGTAAAAGCAGCCTAAATATGGTTTACATAATTAAGTAGACTTTAAACATTCTGTTTACATAATCTTGCTCTCCTAAAGCATTATGAAAACTCGTTAAACTTACATTTTCATCTATACTTATCACTATCAATCACAAATGTAATCTTAATCTCTTTAAATAATAAAATAAGTTAGTGTGATAAATAAATGAGCTGAAATTGTGATGAGCTCAGCTGGGATTGGTCGGGGCTGGTCTAAAGATAAAAACACTATTATAACGTCTAGAAATACATCACATATTAATTACATTAGGTTATTATAGTCATTTAACAAAGCACTGCGAATTTAAATTCTGGGTGATTTTAAATATTTCACTCCAACACTGATGGATGATTATGTGTTAGTAACCTTCTGCACCTCCCCCCCCCCCTCCCCATATATGCTGCTGGGCCCCCGGAATCATCCACACTTTCTTAGAGGCCCCTGGGTGCAGTAAGAGTCAAAGCTTGTTCAGGCAGAAAACTATTAGTCTGTCAAGCTAAACTTTAGCTCTACATAGTGTTTGTGTGTATTTATTTTTCTATAGCATTGGTATTGTCTGATTTTTATTCGTCACTGGGCTTGATATTGTTTGCCTCCCTTCAAGAACCTTCGATTGAGTCAGATCCTGCAGAATCCACAACAACTGAGGGAGCGTCACCCATAGAAACCAAGCCTCCTCAGGACACTACAGGTATACCATAACCCCATTATTTATAGTTAACACACATTGTTTATTTACTTAATTAAATAATATCTCTCATTGTGTGACATGTTTTTCATTTAGGGTGACTTTTTCCATTGCTATTTTAAAGAAGACAGTTGTAATAGTTAAACAAAATCAATGTTTCACATCTTTAATTGAGCTGAATAAAATAGGAACTCTCTTTACTTTATTCTAAAGAATAGCATTGGTGCTTATCCATCACTTTTTGCTAAAGTATAGTTTATTAAGTTCTGAAACCAGTTCATTGTCTCAAGCGGTAGAAATAACTTTGTCCCAAGCAGTGACAGAAGTCTATATATTAAAGTCGAATTTTCAACAAAGTACTAATGATCAAAGGCTCAAAGAACTTGATCTGAATATTTGGCAGCATGTTTAAATTGTTTTATACGCTCTAAAAAATAGTTGATTCCACCTAACAGATGTTATAGAGTCAAATTTGTGTCCACAACTTTTTATGCTCATACAACTATTTATCTGTTGAGAACGCTTGAGTCGCTTTTTTGAGAAAAAATCCATTAAGCACTTTTCCGATATATTTACTTTAAACCTTTGTACAAAGCCCTTTTGTAAAAATATAACTTGTTATGCATGTATAACGTGTCCCCAACGTGTCAGGGTTATTCCTAACACAATTTCTAACAAAGAGTACAATTTCTATCAAAGCAGTAAAATTAAATTAAGAATAAAATATATTGACAGTAATACACATCTAAATGTAAACTAAACCAAAGAATCAAATTATGATAATTGCATTGCTAATATGAAATGTTCCAACCACCATGCAGTAATCAAAGGATTATTTTATCCATTTAGAGCTGGAAATAATGTGAACAAACGCGTTTGATGCATTTTAAGGGTTAGATAAATTTTTTTTAGACCTGTAAGAAACATTCAGCTTCATACAGAACCAGTCAATCCTTTATCTTATTAATTACAAGTTTATTCAGTTACAAAATAATCATTCATCATTTAAGTTAACAAAACTAAACAAACAAGATCTAAAAGTGACAGGAAATGTTTTGTTTTGCAAATCAAGACAATTTTAGGGTAATGGTTAGATATCTTTATCCTGCAATGGTACATTTCTAAATTATTATTGTTTTAGATGGGTTGACTATTTTTCTAAGACGAATGTTCTCCTAAATTTTACCGTCAACTGTATTTGCAACATAATGTAAAAGCAGCCTAAATATGGTTTACATAATTAAGTGGACTTTAAACATTCTGTTTACATAATCTTGCTCTCCTAAAGCATTATGAAAACTCGTTAAACTTACATTTTCATCCATACTTATCACTATCAATCACAAATGTAATCTTAATCTCTTTAAATAATAAAATAAGTTAGTGTGATCAATAAATGAGCTGAAATTGTGATGAGCTCAGCTGGGATTGGTCGGGGCTGGTCTAAAGATAAAAACACTATTATAACGTCTAGAAATACATCACATATTAATTACATTAGGTTATTATAGTCATTTAACAAAGCACTGCGAATTTAAATTCTGGGTGATTTTAAATATTTCACTCCAACACTGATGGATGATTATGTGTTAGTAACCTTCTGCACCTCCCCCCCCCTCCCCATATATGCTGCTGGGCCCCCGGAATCATCCACACTTTCTTAGAGGCCCCTGGGTGCAGTAAGAGTCAAAGCTTGTTCAGGCAGAAAACTATTAGTCTGTCAAGCTAAACTTTAGCTCTACATAGTGTTTGTGTGTATTTATTTTTCTATAGCATTGGTATTGTCTGATTTTTATTCGTCACTGGGCTTGATATTGTTTGCCTCCCTTCAAGAACCTTCGATTGAGTCAGATCCTGCAGAATCCACAACAACTGAGGGAGCGTCACCCATAGAAACCAAGCCTCCTCAGGACACTACAGGTATACCATAACCCCATTATTTATAGTTAACACACATTGTTTATTTACTTAATTAAATAATATCTCTCATTGTGTGACATGTTTTTCATTTAGGGTGACTTTTTCCATTGCTATTTTAAAGAAGACAGTTGTAATAGTTAAACAAAATCAATGTTTCACATCTTTAATTGAGCTGAATAAAATAGGAACTCTCTTTACTTTATTCTAAAGAATAGCATTGGTGCTTATCCATCACATTTTGCTAAAGTATAGTTTATTAAGTTCTGAAACCAGTTCATTGTCTCAAGCGGTAGAAATAACTTTGTCCCAAGCAGTGACAGAAGTCTATATATTAAAGTCGAATTTTCAACAAAGTACTAATGATCAAAGGCTCAAAGAACTTGATCTGAATATTTGGCAGCATGTTTAAATTGTTTTATACGCTCTAAAAAATAGTTGATTCCACCTAACAGATGTTATAGAGTCAAATTTGTGTCCACAACTTTTTATGCTCATACAACTATTTATCTGTTGAGAACGCTTGAGTCGCTTTTTTGAGAAAAAATCCATTAAGCACTTTTCCGATATATTTACTTTAAACCTTTGTACAAAGCCCTTTTGTAAAAATATAACTTGTTATGCATGTATAACGTGTCCCCAACGTGTCAGGGTTATTCCTAACACAATTTCTAACAAAGAGTACAATTTCTATCAAAGCAGTAGTAAATTAAATTAAGAATAAAATATATTGACAGTAATACACATCTAAATGTAAACTAAACCAAAGAATCAAATTATGATAATTGCATTGCTAATATGAAATGTTCCAACCACCATGCAGTAATCAAAGGATTATTTTATCCATTTAGAGCTGGAAATAATGTGAACAAACGCGTTTGATGCATTTTAAGGGTTAGATAAAATCTTTTTAGACCTGTAAGAAACATTCAGCTTCATACAGAACCAGTCAATCCTTTATCTTATTAATTACAAGTTTATTCAGTTACAAAATAATCATTCATCATTTAAGTTAACAAAACTAAACAAACAAGATCTAAAAGTGACAGGAAAAGTTTTGTTTTGCAAATAAAGCCAATTTTAGGGTAATGGTTAGATATCTTTATCCTGCAATGGTACATTTCTAAATTATTATTGTTTTAGATGGGTTGACTATTTTTCTAAGACGAATGTTCTCCTAAATTTTACCGTCAACTGTATTTGCAACATAATGTAAAAGCAGCCTAAATATGGTTTACATAATTAAGTAGACTTTAAACATTCTGTTTACATAATCTTGCTCTCCTAAAGCATTATGAAAACTCGTTAAACTTACATTTTCATCTATACTTATCACTATCAATCACAAATGTAATCTTAATCTCTTTAAATAATAAAATAAGTTAGTGTGATAAATAAATGAGCTGAAATTGTGATGAGCTCAGCTGGGATTGGTCGGGGCTGGTCTAAAGATAAAAACACTATTATAACGTCTAGAAATACATCACATATTAATTACATTAGGTTATTATAGTCATTTAACAAAGCACTGCGAATTTAAATTCTGGGTGATTTTAAATATTTCACTCCAACACTGATGGATGATTATGTGTTAGTAACCTTCTGCACCTCCCCCCCCCTCCCCATATATGCTGCTGGGCCCCCGGAATCATCCACACTTTCTTAGAGGCCCCTGGGTGCAGTAAGAGTCAAAGCTTGTTCAGGCAGAAAACTATTAGTCTGTCAAGCTAAACTTTAGCTCTACATAGTGTTTGTGTGTATTTATTTTTCTATAGCATTGGTATTGTCTGATTTTTATTCGTCACTGGGCTTGATATTGTTTGTCTCCCTTCAAGAACCTTCGATTGAGTCAGATCCTGCAGAATCCACAACAACTGAGGGAGCGTCACCCATAGAAACCAAGCCTCCTCAGGACACTACAGGTATACCATAACCCCATTATTTATAGTTAACACACATTGTTTATTTACTTAATTAAATAATATCTCTCATTGTGTGACATGTTTTTCATTTAGGGTGACTTTTTCCATTGCTATTTTAAAGAAGACAGTTGTAATAGTTAAACAAAACCAATGTTTCACATCTTTAATTGAGCTGAATAAAATAGGAACTCTCTTTACTTTATTCTAAAGAATAGCATTGGTGCTTATCCATCACATTTTGCTAAAGTATAGTTTATTAAGTTCTGAAACCAGTTCATTGTCTCAAGCGGTAGAAATAACTTTGTCCCAAGCAGTGACAGAAGTCTATATATGTCAGGATGAGTAAGTTGGACCCAGAAGCAAAGGTGATCTTGAAGTACTTGAGTCTTTATTGAAAAGCAACCAAGGTATCAAACAGAAAAAAACCGGCACGAGGGCCAAAACAAATCAAACAAAAGAAGCTAGACTAACGAGAACAGAAAGGGCTCCCACCGGGATCCAGCACTCTTGTAGGAGAATCCAGAACTTTAAAATAATCTGAAAAAAAGAGCAGACAAGCTCAAGACTAGGCAGGGCACACTAATATATCTTCCACAGACAGAGTAGACTGGTACAACAGCGTGACAAATAAAATAACTCGCACAGAGAAGAAGCTGACAGTGCTTTAAATAGCAGCAGGAGTAGATGAGGAACAGGTGAGTCCAATCAGACAGGACCAGAGCACAAGAGCATAATTGGGAACACCTGATCTAAATGAGCTGAGCTGAGAGAGAGCGAGAGATTACAGGGAGAGAAAGAAAAAGAACAGAAAACATAACATGGAAAAAATGACAATCCTGACATTGCCCCCCCCTTAATGAGCGCCCCCAGGCGCTACACGGTGAGAACCATGACCTGAGCGGTAGAAGTCCTCAATCAAGGAGCGGTCCAGCACATCACGAGAGGGTATCCAGCATCTCTCCTCAGGACCGTAACCCTCCCAATCAACTAGATATTGATGCCCCCTACCTCTTTTACGCACATCAAGAAGACGCCTGACCCTATAAATAGGTGAGCCCTCTACAATGGGAGGAGGGGGGCTAGAGGGAGCTAGAACAGAATAGGTGGCGGGCTTGATGCGAGAAACGTGGAATACTGGATGGATGCGTGCAAGGTGACTAGGCAGCCTTAACCGGACTGCCACCGGGCTAATGATCTTACTGATAGGGTAAGGACCAATAAAACGAGGGGCCAGCTTGCGAGCGGGAAACTTGAGCGGCAGGTTATCGGTTGACAACCATACTTTTTGACCACAGATATACTTTGGGGCTGGCCTACGACGCCGATTGGCAGTCCTGCGCATATTTTCTCTGGTTCTCAACAGCGTAGTTTTGACCTGTCTCCAAGTTCGTTTGGCACGACGGATGAAAGAACTAACGGAAGGGACCATGACCTCCATCTCTTGACTTGGAAATAATGGGGGCTGATACCCTAAGCAGCCTTCGAAAGGAGAAAAGCCAGTAGATGAGGATGTCAATGAGTTATGAGCATATTCGGCCCAGGGCAGACGTTCACACCATGTAGATGGGTTCTGGTGGGCAAGACAGCGGAGTAGGCGCCCAAGGTCCTGATTCGCTCTCTCTGCCTGGCCATTGGTTTCGGGATGATAACCAGATGACAAACTGGCTGTGGAACCTATTAATTTACAAAACTCTCGCCAAAATTGTGAAGTGAACTGGGAACCTCGATCAGTCACAATATCACTAGGCAAGCCATGCAATTTAAAAACATGTTCGACCACAGTCTGGGCAGTTTCGGATGCAGACGGTAGTTTCTTGAGCGGAATAAAATGTGCGGCTTTGGAGAAGCGGTCAACCACAGTTAAAATAACCGTATTACCTTTGGACTCAGGGAGACCAATAATAAAATCCATAGCAATATGTGACCATGGACGTGCCGGGATGGCCAGTGGTTTAAGAAGGCCGGCTGGTGACTCATTACTGGCTTTGCAACTGGCACAGACTGCACAGGATCTAACATATCGCTTAACGTCTGCTGCCATTTCAGGCCACCAAAACCGTTGACGCAGTACTGCCAGGGTGCGACGGACCCCAGGATGAGCATAGAACTTAGCTTCATGCCCCCAGCGAACTACAGACTCACGAACAGATGGAACGACAAATAATCGATTACTGGGACACAGAGCGGGAGGAGTGGTGTTACCAAGGGCCTGCATTACTGTATGCTCGACACCCCAATTCAAGGCCCCCACCACTTTCTCTTTGGGCAAAATAGGAATGGGAAGGGTGTCTTCACCCTCAGGGGCAAATATTCGAGACAATGTGTCCGGTTTCATGTTGCGTGAACCGGGTCGGTAAGAGATGGTGAAATTAAAACGTTCGAAAAACAGCAGCCACCGGGCCTGGCGCGAGTTGAGCCGCTTGGCAGAACGAATATACTCTAGATTGCGGTGGTCTGTCCAAACTAGGAATGTATGGCTCGCCCCTTCTAGCCAATGACGCCACTCCTCCAGAGCCAGACGGATTGCCAAGAGTTCCCGATTACCAACATCATAATTACGTTCCGCCGGTGACAACCGATGAGAAAAAAAAGCACACGGATGGATCTTGTCATCCAGAGGGGAACGTTGGGACAGGACAGCACCCACTCCCGTCTCAGATGCATCAACTTCAACAATAAATTGTCTGCTGGGATCGGGAGTGACCAAAATGGGAGCTGTAGTGAAACGTTCCTTCAAGGAATCGAAAGCCTCTTGTGCAGAGTCAGTCCAGATAAAGTTCTGCTTGTTCGATGTAAGAGCAATCAGGGGACCAGCAACTTGACCGAAACCCCGAATGAACCGGCGATAAAAATTAGCGAACCCCAAAAACCGCAGCAAGGCTGTGCGTGACTCTGGTATGGGCCAGTTCAGGACAGCCTGGACCTTCGACTGATCCATGGAGACTCCTTCTGAAGAAACAATGTACCCAAGAAAACTAACAGATGGGACATGGAACTGACACTTCTCAGCCTTAACAAACAACTTATTTTCGAGGAGGCGCTGGAGAACCCTACGAACATGGCGAATATGGGACTCTTCATCTGGTGAAAAAATAAGAATATCATCCAAGTAAACAAAAACAAACTCATTTAACATGTCTCGCAGGACGTCATTAATTAAAGCTTGAAAAATTGCAGGGGCATTGGCAAGGCCGAATGGTAAAACCCTATATTCAAAGTGCCCCAGGGGAGTGTTAAAGGCAGTTAACCACTCGTGTCCCTCCCGGATGCGCACAAGATGATATGCGTTGCGTAAGTCAAGTTTAGTGAATACCTTGGCACCCTGAAGAATTTCAAAAGCGGAGGACATAAGGGGTAGAGGGTAACGGTTCTTTACAGTCACTGTGTTAAGTCCACGATAATCTATGCAAGGACGGAGCGAGCCATCCTTCTTTTCAACAAAGAAAAACCCTGCACCTGCCGGAGAGGTGGATGGAACAATGGTGCCGGCAGCCAGGGACTCCGACAGGTAAGTCTTAAGTGCTTCTCTTTCAGGTGCAGTCAGAGAGTAGAGGCGGCCCCGCGGAGGGGAGGTCCCAGGTAGGAGTTCAATGGAGCAATCATATGGCCGATGAGGGGGTAGAGATATGGCTCGTGATTTGCTGAACACCGCCCCCAGATCATGGTACTCCACCGGGACGCCCACCAAGTCAACAGAATCATCCTGAAACACAGAAGCAGAAGAACCGCCAGAACCCGCAGAAACTAGACAAGATTTGTAACAATCAATCTTCCAAGAAGTAATCATGTTGCTAGCCCAATCTATTTGTGGCTGGTGTTTTGTCAGCCAGGGATGACCCAAAACAACAGGTACAGAAAGTGACTTGAACACAAGGAAAGATAAAGTTTCAGTGTGATTCCCAGAAGTAGTGAGGCTCACCGGTAATGTCTGCTTGCTGATTCGAGCCAGAGGTCGGCCATCCAGAGCAACAACCGTCGGAGCCTCCACACAGGAAGAGAGGGGAATGTGGTTGGCCACTACAAAGCTCTCATCAATGAAACAAGCTTCAGCTCCAGAGTCGATGAGGGCCTCACAAACGACAGATCTGGTACCCAGTTGGAGACTAGCAGAAATGGTGGTGCGAGATGGAGAGCCAGGGGACAAGGAAATAGAGCTCGACAGGAGTCCCCTTATTGCCGCCGAGCTGTTCCTTTTAAAGGACAGGACTGGGCGAAATGACCCTCACCGGCACAATACAAACAAAGGCGGGATGAAATGCGTCTTGTCCGCTCCTCAGCCGAGATGCGGAATGCTCCCATCTGCATGGGCTCAGATCCTGGAGCTTCACAGCCTGCCACCACTGAGGAGTGGGAGTCTTTCGAGCAAGGTGGCTGGGTCCCTCTCACCTGGCGACGCAGAGCATGTCTCTTCTCGATGCGAATGGACAGATCTATCAATTCATCGAGTCCAACCGGAAGATCAGAGGAGAGAAGCTCCTCCCTTATATTGAGGGAGAGGCCATCGAGGAAGCGGGAGAAAAGTGCCTCCCCATTCCAGCCACTGGTAGCGGCAAGCGTGCGGAACTCTATGGAGTAATCAACCACAGAGCTAGAACCTTGACGTAGAGCTGCCAGTTGCCTAGAAGCCTCCCGGCCAAAAACAGAACGGTCAAAAGTCTTGCACATCTCTTCTCGGAAAGAAGAGTATGAGCGGCAGCATGTGGCATCTGCCTCCCAAACCGCAGTTCCCCAGCTCCGTGCTTTCCCGGCTAGCAGTGAAATTACGAAGGCGACCCGGGATCTTTCAGTGGCATATGTTTGAGGCTGGAGAGAGAAAACTATCTCACATTGGGTGAGGAAGGCTCGGCATTGAGTGGGCTCCCCTGCATAGCTGGGAGGGTTATTTACCCTTGGTTCCACAGGATGGAAAGAAGTACCTCCTCTCGAGCGTTCAGCACTGAGATTATGCAGCTGCCTGGACAGATCCGAGACCTGAGCGGAGAGGGACTCAACTTGAAGCCGTGAAGCCAGGAGCTCCTCTGAGTGACGTCCGAGCAGCGCCCCCTGGTGCTCAACTGCTGAGTGGATGTGGGATTCCTTCGCTGGGTCCATATTTCTTTCGGCGAGTTATTCTGTCAGGATGAGTAAGTTGGACCCAGAAGCAAAGGTGATCTTGAAGTACTTGAGTCTTTATTGAAAAGCAACCAAGGTATCAAACAGAAAAAAACCGGCACGAGGGCCAAAACAAATCAAACAAAAGAAGCTAGACTAACGAGAACAGAAAGGGCTCCCACCGGGATCCAGCACTCTTGTAGGAGAATCCAGAACTTTAAAATAATCTGAAAAAAAGAGCAGACAAGCTCAAGACTAGGCAGGGCACACTAATATATCTTCCACAGACAGAGTAGACTGGTACAACAGCGTGACAAATAAAATAACTCGCACAGAGAAGAAGCTGACAGTGCTTTAAATAGCAGCAGGAGTAGATGAGGAACAGGTGAGTCCAATCAGACAGGACCAGAGCACAATTGGGAACACCTGATCTAAATGAGCTGAGCTGAGAGAGCGAGAGATTACAGGGAGAGAAAGAAAAAGAACAGAAAACATAACATGGAAAAATGACAATCCTGACAATATATTAAAGTCGAATTTTCAACAAAGTACTAATGATCAAAGGCTCAAAGAACTTGATCTGAATATTTGGCAGCATGTTTAAATTGTTTTATACGCTCTAAAAAATAGTTGATTCCACCTAACAGATGTTATAGAGTCAAATTTATGTCCACAACTTTTTATGCTCATACAACTATTTATCTGTTGAGAACGCTTGAGTCGCTTTTTTGAGAAAAAATCCATTAAGCACTTTTCCGATATATTTACTTTAAACCTTTGTACAAAGCCCTTTTGTAAAAATATAACTTGTTATGCATGTATAACGTGTCCCCAACGTGTCAGGGTTATTCCTAACACAATTTCTAACAAAGAGTACAATTTCTATCAAAGCAGTAAAATTAAATTAAGAATAAAATATATTGACAGTAATACACATCTAAATGTAAACTAAACCAAAGAATCAAATTATGATAATTGCATTGCTAATATGAAATGTTCCAACCACCATGCAGTAATCAAAGGATTATTTTATCCATTTAGAGCTGGAAATAATGTGAACAAACGCGTTTGATGCATTTTAAGGGTTAGATAAATTTTTTTTAGACCTGTAAGAAACATTCAGCTTCATACAGAACCAGTCAATCCTTTATCTTATTAATTACAAGTTTATTCAGTTACAAAATAATCATTCATCATTTAAGTTAACAAAACTAAACAAACAAGATCTAAAAGTGACAGGAAATGTTTTGTTTTTGCAAATCAAGACAATTGTAGGGTAATGGTTAGATATCTTTATCCTGCAATGGTACATTTCTAAATTATTATTGTTTTAGATGGGTTGACTATTTTTCTAAGACGAATGTTCTCCTAAATTTTACCGTCAACTGTATTTGCAACATAATGTAAAAGCAGCCTAAATATGGTTTACATAATTAAGTAGACTTTAAACATTCTGTTTACATAATCTTGCTCTCCTAAAGCATTATGAAAACTCGTTAAACTTACATTTTCATCCATACTTATCACTATCAATCACAAATGTAATCTTAATCTCTTTAAATAATAAAATAAGTTAGTGTGATCAATAAATGAGCTGAAATTGTGATGAGCTCAGCTGGGATTGGTCGGGGCTGGTCTAAAGATAAAAACACTATTATAACGTCTAGAAATACATCACATATTAATTACATTAGGTTATTATAGTCATTTAACAAAGCACTGCGAATTTAAATTCTGGGTGTGATTTTAAATATTTCACTCCAACACTGATGGATGATTATGTGTTAGTAACCTTCTGCACCCCCCCCCCCCCCCTCCCCATATATGCTGCTGGGCCCCCGGAATCATCCACACTTTCTTAGAGGCCCCTGGGTGCAGTAAGAGTCAAAGCTTGTTCAGGCAGAAAACTATTAGTCTGTCAAGCTAAACTTTAGCTCTACATAGTGTTTGTGTGTATTTATTTTTCTATAGCATTGGTATTGTCTGATTTTTATTCGTCACTGGGCTTGATATTGTTTGTCTCCCTTCAAGAACCTTCGATTGAGTCAGATCCTGCAGAATCCACAACAACTGAGGGAGCGTCACCCATAGAAACCAAGCCTCCTCAGGACACTACAGGTATACCATAACCCCATTATTTATAGTTAACACACATTGTTTATTTACTTAATTAAATAATATCTCTCATTGTGTGACATGTTTTTCATTTAGGGTGACTTTTTCCATTGCTATTTTAAAGAAGACAGTTGTAATAGTTAAACAAAACCAATGTTTCACATCTTTAATTGAGCTGAATAAAATAGGAACTCTCTTTACTTTATTCTAAAGAATAGCATTGGTGCTTATCCATCACATTTTGCTAAAGTATAGTTTATTAAGTTCTGAAACCAGTTCATTGTCTCAAGCGGTAGAAATAACTTTGTCCCAAGCAGTGACAGAAGTCTATATATTAAAGTCGAATTTTCAACAAAGTACTAATGATCAAAGGCTCAAAGAACTTGATCTGAATATTTGGCAGCATGTTTAAATTGTTTTATACGCTCTAAAAAATAGTTGATTCCACCTAACAGATGTTATAGAGTCAAATTTATGTCCACAACTTTTTATGCTCATACAACTATTTATCTGTTGAGAACGCTTGAGTCGCTTTTTTGAGAAAAAATCCATTAAGCACTTTCCCGATATATTTACTTTAAACCTTTGTACAAAGCCCTTTTGTAAAAATATAACTTGTTATGCATGTATAACGTGTCCCCAACGTGTCAGGGTTATTCCTAACACAATTTCTAACAAAGAGTACAATTTCTATCAAGCAGTAAAATTAAATTAAGAATAAAATATATTGACAGTAATACACATCTAAATGTAAACTAAACCAAAGAATCAAATTATGATAATTGCATTGCTAATATGAAATGTTCCAACCACCATGCAGTAATCAAAGGATTATTTTATCCATTTAGAGCTGGAAATAATGTGAACAAACGCGTTTGATGCATTTTAAGGGTTAGATAAATTTTTTTTAGACCTGTAAGAAACATTCAGCTTCATACAGAACCAGTCAATCCTTTATCTTATTAATTACAAGTTTATTCAGTTACAAAATAATCATTCATCATTTAAGTTAACAAAACTAAACAAACAAGATCTAAAAGTGACAGGAAATGTTTTGTTTTGCAAATCAAGACAATTGTAAGGTAATGGTTAGATATCTTTATCCTGCAATGGTACATTTCTAAATTATTATTGTTTTAGATGGGTTGACTATTTTTCTAAGACGAATGTTCTCCTAAATTTTACCGTCAACTGTATTTGCAACATAATGTAAAAGCAGCCTAAATATGGTTTACATAATTAAGTAGACTTTAAACATTCTGTTTACATAATCTTGCTCTCCTAAAGCATTATGAAAACTCGTTAAACTTACATTTTCATCTATACTTATCACTATCAATCACAAATGTAATCTTAATCTCTTTAAATAATAAAATAAGTTAGTGTGATCAATAAATGAGCTGAAATTGTGATGAGCTCAGCTGGGATTGGTCGGGGCTGGTCTAAAGATAAAAACACTATTATAACGTCTAGAAATACATCACATATTAATTACATTAGGTTATTATAGTCATTTAACAAAGCACTGCGAATTTAAATTCTGGGTGATTTTAAATATTTCACTCCAACACTGATGGATGATTATGTGTTAGTAACCTTCTGCACCTCCCCCCCCCCTCCCCTATATGCTGCTGGGCCCCCGGAATCATCCACACTTTCTTAGAGGCCCCTGGGTGCAGTAAGAGTCAAAGCTTGTTCAGGCAGAAAAACTATTAGTCTGTCAAGCTAAACTTTAGCTCTACATAGTGTTTGTGTGTATTTATTTTTCTATAGCATTGGTATTGTCTGATTTTTATTCGTCACTGGGCTTGATATTGTTTGCCTCCCTTCAAGAACCTTCGATTGAGTCAGATCCTGCAGAATCCACAACAACTGAGGGAGCGTCACCCATAGAAACCAAGCCTCCTCAGGACACTACAGGTATACCATAACCCCATTATTTATAGTTAACACACATTGTTTATTTACTTAATTAAATAATATCTCTCATTGTGTGACATGTTTTTCATTTAGGGTGACTTTTTCCATTGCTATTTTAAAGAAGACAGTTGTAATAGTTAAACAAAACCAATGTTTCACATCTTTAATTGAGCTGAATAAAATAGGAACTCTCTTTACTTTATTCTAAAGAATAGCATTGGTGCTTATCCATCACATTTTGCTAAAGTATAGTTTATTAAGTTCTGAAACCAGTTCATTGTCTCAAGCGGTAGAAATAACTTTGTCCCAAGCAGTGACAGAAGTCTATATATTAAAGTCGAATTTTCAACAAAGTACTAATGAGCAAAGGCTCAAAGAACTTGATCTGAATATTTGGCAGCATGTTTAAATTGTTTTATACGCTCTAAAAAATAGTTGATTCCACCTAACAGATGTTATAGAGTCAAATTTGTATCCACAACTTTTTATGCTCATACAACTATTTATCTGTTGAGAACGCTTGAGTCGCTTTTTTGAGAAAAAATCCATTAAGCACTTTTCCGATATATTTACTTTAAACCTTTGTACAAAGCCCTTTTGTAAAAATATAACTTGTTATGCATGTATAACGTGTCCCCAACGTGTCAGGGTTATTCCTAACACAATTTCTAACAAAGAGTACAATTTCTATCAAAGCAGTAAAATTAAATTAAGAATAAAATATATTGACAGTAATACACATCTAAATGTAAACTAAACCAAAGAATCAAATTATGATAATTGCATTGCTAACATGAAATGTTCCAACCACCATGCAGTAATCAAAGGATTATTTTATCCATTTAGAGCTGGAAATAATGTGAACAAACGCGTTTGATGCTTTTTAAGGGTTAGATAAAATCTTTTTAGACCTGTAAGAAACATTCAGCTTCATACAGAACCAGTCAATCCTTTATTTTATTAATTACAAGTTTATTCAGTTACAAAATAATCATTCATCATTTAAGTTAACAAAACTAAACAAACAAGATCTAAAAGTGACAGGAAATGTTTTGTTTTGCAAATCAAGACAATTTTAGGGTAATGGTTAGATATCTTTATCCTGCAATGGTACATTTCTAAATTATTATTGTTTTAGATGGGTTGACTATTTTTCTAAGACGAATGTTCTCCTAAATTTTACCGTCAACTGTATTTGCAACATAATGTAAAAGCAGCCTAAATATGGTTTACATAATTAAGTAGACTTTAAACATTCTGTTTACATAATCTTGCTCTCCTAAAGCATTATGAAAACTCGTTAAACTTACATTTTCATCCATACTTATCACTATCAATCACAAATGTAATCTTAATCTCTTTAAATAATAAAATAAGTTAGTGTGATAAATAAATGAGCTGAAATTGTGATGAGCTCAGCTGGGATTGGTCGGGGCTGGTCTAAAGATAAAAACACTATTATAACGTCTAGAAATACATCACATATTAATTACATTAGGTTATTATAGTCATTTAACAAAGCACTGCGAATTTAAATTCTGGGTGATTTTAAATATTTCACTCCAACACTGATGGATGATTATGTGTTAGTAACCTTCTGCACCTCCCCCCCCCTCCCCATATATGCTGCTGGGCCCCCGGAATCATCCACACTTTCTTAGAGGCCCCTGGGTGCAGTAAGAGTCAAAGCTTGTTCAGGCAGAAAACTATTAGTCTGTCAAGCTAAACTTTAGCTCTACATAGTGTTTGTGTGTATTTATTTTTCTATAGCATTGGTATTGTCTGATTTTTATTCGTCACTGGGCTTGATATTGTTTGTCTCCCTTCAAGAACCTTCGATTGAGTCAGATCCTGCAGAATCCACAACAACTGAGGGAGCGTCACCCATAGAAACCAAGCCTCCTCAGGACACTACAGGTATACCATAACCCCATTATTATAGTTAACACACATTGTTTATTTACTTAATTAAATAATATCTCTCATTGTGTGACATGTTTTTCATTTAGGGTGACTTTTTCCATTGCTATTTTAAAGAAGACAGTTGTAATAGTTAAACAAAATCAATGTTTCACATCTTTAATTGAGCTGAATAAAATAGGAACTCTCTTTACTTTATTCTAAAGAATAGCATTGGTGCTTATCCATCACATTTTGCTAAAGTATAGTTTTTTTAAGTTCTGAAACCAGTTCATTGTCTCAAGCGGTAGAAATAACTTTGTCCCAAGCAGTGACAGAAGTCTATATATTAAAGTCGAATTTTCAACAAAGTACTAATGATCAAAGGCTCAAAGAACTTGATCTGAATATTTGGCAGCATGTTTAAATTGTTTTATACGCTCTAAAAAATAGTTGATTCCACCTAACAGATGTTATAGAGTCAAATTTATGTCCACAACTTTTTATGCTCATACAACTATTTATCTGTTGAGAACGCTTGAGTCGCTTTTTTGAGAAAAAATCCATTAAGCACTTTTCCGATATATTTACTTTAAACCTTTGTACAAAGCCCTTTTGTAAAAATATAACTTGTTATGCATGTATAACATGTCACAATGTGTCAGAGTTTTTTTTATACTTTATGTACAATTTCTAACAAAGCAGTAAAATTAATTTATACAGTTACATCCCAACAACATCCATCCATCCATCCATCTTCATGTCGGCTTTATTCCCTTTCGGGGTCGCCACAGCGGAATGAACCGCCTACTCACTGGCATATGTTTTACGCAGCGGATGCCCTTCCCTGCCGCAACCCATCGCTGGGAAAATCCCAACAACATTTTAAGCAAAATCAGTTGAATCTCTCTTTATAACCAGGCTAGAGAGGTGTGCACTGTACTACCTAGCAGTTTAGTCAAACATACTTTTCACTCACAGTAATGCAGAGACATTAATTTTTATACTTATCCATTGTTGAGCTAATTCAATTACATGATACGATTCAAATTGTCATATTGATGTTGTTCCACGGCATTCAAAATATTAATCCTCTCCTCTAGTTACACTTCTTGACCCCTGCTATAACTACAATTATTTGGAGGATGACTGGAGGAGCACCAGCTATCAAAACTCCTCTGAAATAAATTGTGACGTCAATGTGAATTGGAATGGCTGGTACCAAATCTTCATTCAGGGTCAGAGCACTCAGATTCCAGACACGTGTGTTGCTGAGAACAGATGTGGCACTAGTGTAGCTCTGTGGCTGAGTGGAGGACATCCATCAATTGAGGATGGAGTGGTCACTCGAGATGTTTGTGGTCGCTGGAACAACAACTGCTGTTATTTCCAGTCCAATCCCATTAAAGTCAAAGCCTGTCCAGGAGGTTATTATGTCTATGAGCTTGTGAGTCCACCATCCTGCAATTATGCCTACTGTGCAGGTAATTTTATTTAAGTGACCAAAATTGGTTGAAACATTGGATTCTTATATAAAATTAAACATTTTTACAGATGACATGGACAGCACAACATTTGAGCCTGAAACAACCACTGTTGAAATAACCACAACATTATCAACAACCACAGGTAATAGAATTTAATTTGCTACAATTGAGGTTATTAAAATGGATTGTGTGCATTTAACCATTAAGAAAAAAAATCTATTGACAGTAATACACATTTAAATGTAAACTAAACCGAAGAATCAAAATATAATATTTGTAATTCTAATATGAAACGTTTCATCCACCATGTAGACATCAAAGGACCATTTTATCCATTTGGATCTGGAGATACAGTGAATGAACAAACAGATGACGGAAGTTCATCAGTTATATACCTCCAAGTGCCTTTCGTGTTTTTTGGACAAACCTACACCCACACCTATGCAAGTTAATTTATAGACGTTTTCTTTTATAGTGCAAGTGTTGATGAGATTACCAAAATCACCAACTGTCTGTTCAAATTTAAAATGTTTTTTTTTTTTAAGAATGACATTTTTTTCATTTTCAGGTAAACAACAATGGGTTCCTGACATTTGATGCAGCATGGAGTGCCTTCTATTCATACCAGTTTCCAGCTTATAGTGGGAAAGATATCATTGCTCCATTCTGGGTTGACATCGACAACCGTTGGAATGGTGTAATATCTTATCAACAGTACACCACTGGAGATGTCCTTATGCAGGCATCGCAAGACATAAACCAGTACTTCCCTGACTTGAATTTTATTGCTTCCTGGGTCTTTGTGGCTACATGGGATAGAGTTGGTTACTATAACAACTCAGGCACTGTAAGTAACTTAAAATATTTATTTACCTAAAGAATCAAACTCTGCTAATAGCACTACGCCATTTAATCATGCTCTATAAAAAACTACTATTTGTTATTTAAGGAAACATCTTTCCAAGTGGTTTTGACAACAGACGGGTACCTCTCATTTGTTATCATGAATTACGGCCAAATTGCTCCTACTTTAAGATACGTACAGGTACAGTATGTAACAGCCCTAAAATTATATTCTAAAAATTGCTTTATGTGGAAATGGCTAAGCAGGCAATTGGTTGTCCCCAAATAGGCAGGATATGACACCAGTGACTCCAGCCATTATTTTTCCATTTCGGATTCAGTCCAGAATGACATCACAAGCCTGCCATACAGCACGAATGTCAATGTGGCAGGCAGATGGGCCTTCAGAACAGACCAGGGACCACGGGGATGTCAGTTCAATGGTAAAAGACTTGGTAGTATCACCAGTGAAGGAAACAAGTATTTGATCATTTTGAAAGTTTGCCCTTAAACAAAGAAACAATGAGTCCATAATTAAAATGGATTGACAGACACCAAGAACAGCACAAATAGAATCTGATTTGCACTTCTATGAGAGAGAGATATGCATTTGACCTCCTGTAAATAATTTCTGGCTTCCAGGTTCTAATTATACAAGTAACCAACCGTTTCTATTAGGTGTCTCCCTTAAAAACTCATCATTTACTGCACTACTTTTATAAAAACACAGAGTCCACAGAAGCAGAGACACACCCATCCAATAACCATCCACAGTGTTGGGCAAACTACTTGCTAAATGTTGTAAGCTAAGCTAATAGTTACACTTCATTAAATGCACCTCTACATAAAGGCACTACCCTGAGAAATGTAGCTCAGCTACATAAACATGGTAAAAGTAGTTCACTACATCTAAACTACTTTTTTATATTGAACAAATTTAACATCAATGCTTTTCCAGTAAAAATAAAAATCAGAAAAGCAGACAGACGTGTGCAATCAGCTTCTTTCGAGTAAAATTAGTTTATTAGAATATCTTTTTTTGGGCAAGTCTGGCGTGTTATTCAAATACATGTTAAAGCAACTCAAATCAGGAGAGCATTTAGTGCTATACATTTATTTAATGAAACTAAAAATTTACTGACTATATAAATTAAACATCATTTTTCAGCAAGGTGTGGCTGCTTGAGTACCTCAGTATTAACGTTAGCTGTTGACAAAGTAGCTTGTGTTTGCAGAATGTACTGAATAGTGATTGGGATTCACCTGAATGTGTTTTCAAAATCATGTAAGATGACAGCGTCTTTGGGTTGCAGAGTGAGCATCTGAAGACATTTTTTCTCTGTGGTCTCAGTTAATAGCATTTATTTGTCAAGATACAGCCACAGTTTGTTTATCACGTATCCGCCCAATGACGCTGTAGGTGGCTCTAACACCACGCTCTCCTTGTGAACTCTGGTGCCAAACCTAAAGGGTTATGGACCCAAGGTTGGGAAACACTAGTGTAATGCCTAATATACGGTAAACATGCTAACGAGCTAAGAAATTCCTTGCATTAAGCAAATATTCATTCAAAAACACATGATGAATGATTCCATATTTTAATTCAGTTTTTGTAAAGGGAATATTAAAAAATTTGATTATATAATTTTCAATTGCATTTTTAGGGTTTTTTTTTTTTTGGTCCTTCTCTCATAAAAATAACCCAAACCTACAACTAAATGGATGGACTGAATATTTCTCTATCTGTTGTCTGATGCGTATTGTAAACCTTAACAAATGTCAATCTGTGATTTAGGTTTTGCTGTCCAATTGGGTGATTCTTTCTGGAGCGATGAAAGCTGCGAGGAAAAATGCACATGCACAATCAGAGGCATGCAGTGCAGCTTTGAGGCATGCTCTTATTCCCAAGTTTGTCGTCCAGCTGCTTTCCAGTACTCTTGTCAGAACATTCCACGGCAAACTTGCTCTATATCTGGTGATCCTCACTACTACACATTTGACAATCAGATTTTTCATTTTCAAGGAACCTGCACCTATGTGCTGTCTGAGGTTGGTAGTCCTGCTATGTTAATATTTTACGAATAACAACTGACTAGATTTATAATTAATTTCTTCTTTCATTAATTTTTAGGTTTGTGAGAGTAATTTACCATACTATCGTATTGAGGGAAAAAATGAAAATCGAGGTAGCACATATGTGTCATGGACTCGGATGGTCAGAGTCTTTGTCTATGACGAAGAAATTGAACTGGTTACAGGTCACTATTATGATGCAAAGGTTAGTGTTGCTCTACTCCCTTAATGTTTAGTTAAACTTTTCTGTGTTTTTGATTTCTAATTTGACTTCTGTTAACATGGTCCAGGTGAATGGGGTATTTGTTGCAACACCATTTACTCTGAATAATGGCTCCATCCAAGTCTTTCAGTCAGGTTATTCTATGACCATCAGCACAGATTTCGGACTTCTTGTTACCTATGATGCATACAGCTATGTCACCATCTCTGTACCGTATGACTACCAGAATGCCACATGTGGTCTGTGTGGAAACTATAATCTGGATCCTGAAGATGACTTAGGTTCACTCACTGGGGAGATCTTGAGCTCTGTTGTTGAATTTGCTAACTCATGGATGGTAGAGGGCGACACAGATCCTCAATGCCAAGATGTGATTTGCACAGATTGTGCTGTTTGTTCCCATGAAGAAAATGAACTTTACGGTGACAGAAACCACTGTGGGATCCTAGGAGATGTTTTTGGGCCTTTTGCTGCATGTCACTTGTTTTTATCACCAGAATCATACATAGAAAACTGCATGTATGATCTTTGTGTGGGAGGTGGTTACCAGCCCATTATGTGCCGGGCAATCCAGGTGTATGCTGCCCAGTGCCAACAGCTGGGCGTTCAACTCCAGCAGTGGAGAACAGCTGCTTTTTGTAGTAAGCAAATGTTTTCATATAGTGATATCTCAAGATACGAAATTAATTTCCAAGGTGGCCTTTGTATGCTGCATTTTTCATATGGCGCAGAAAATTTTACATGTAAAATGCTTAATTCATTTTAAGCCACACAGAAACAACACAAAAAAATGAAAATAGCATGGAAAACCAGAGAAATATAAACTAGGATTCTTCAATCCTTAATAGGCAAGGCAAGTTTATTTGTATAGCACATTTCATACACAGGGTAATTTAAAGTGCTTTACATTGGAAATACAGAGTAAAAAGAAAGTACATTTAATAAAATCAAGCATAAAAAAGTCATATAAAATCAAAGTATACTATATATACTATATATTATATAAATAGCAATAGTACACAGTATTGATTATATAAGTCTAAGAAATAATAAAAAAACTATGAAAATAGAATCAAATAAATGAAAAATAATAACCCTTACCTTTCGAGTGAGTCGAAGTGTCAGAGGAGGTGGTAGGGAAGAAGAGCCATGACAATAATAAGTAATATAAAAATATTTATGAATTTAAAACACCAACACGAAATGAAAGCGTGCATGAAGAGAAGGAGAGCTTTTCTGAGAAGATCTCATGGGGCATCAGGCACCAATAGGAGAGCAGAACATTTGGTGGTGCGTTGACTGCAGTCTCATGATGCCCAGTGTTGTATCTTTTGTATCTTGAATTTTCAGTAGCGTCGTGAAGCATTCGTATCTAGAGGTACCACTGTTGAAGTTTAAAAGTAAAATAATTTTGAAAGATTATATAAAATGTATTTTTCTGTTGTTATCCTCAGCTTTTGACTGTCCTGCAAATGCACATTATGAGTGGCAAGGAACAAGCTGCCCTTCAACTTGCACTGATCCATCTGCTCCAATAAACTGTCCCTTACCAAACCAAGAGAGCTGCATTTGTGATGAAGGGTACACTCTTAGTGCAGGTGAATGTGTACAGGAAGAAAACTGTGGCTGCAATTTTGAGGGCTTTTATTATGCAGAGGGACAATCAGTGATATTGAATGAGGACTGTGGAAGATTTTGTGTTTGTAGCAGTGGCTCAATGGTCTGCTATCAGCACCAGTGTGGTCCAGCTGAAGAGTGTGGACTCCAAAATGGTGTAAGGGGCTGCCACCCTATAAGTTATGCAGCATGTTCTGTGGAGGGCTTGGGTTCATATCATACATTTGATGGAAAAGATTTCAGATACCACGGAGCTTGTGGACTCACTCTTGCTAGAGTAATGGCACCCTCCCAACTGCCATACTTTACTTTGTCAGTGAAAAAAGTACCCAAAGGACTCCAAGACTTTTCCCGATTCCTAAATTTCGAAGCTGGAGAAACCCATGTTTCCATTGAACTTGGTGCAGGCAATAATGTGCAGGTTTGCCAACCAAATCCTTCATTTTTTGCATTTTGCCAACCTAAAGCTATTCTAACTTCTATAAAAATGCTAAACATGTTTTTGTTTTCCTCCTAGGTGAATGGCCAAACTGTAGGGCTCCCTGCCATTGTTGATCAGATACGTATCTTTCACAGCAGTGTAAGAGGTTTTGTTTTGGAGACAAACTTTGGAGTTACTGTTAGGGCTGACTGGCCACACTTTGTTCGCATTGTGGCCCCAACCACTTACAACGATTCACTTGGAGGTCTGTGTGGAAACCTGAATGGAGATGCAGAAGATGAATTTCGCACCCCAGATGGCATATTGCTGAATGATTCTCAGTTATTTGCAAACAGTTGGCGTGATGGCTCCCTTTCTGCCCACTGTGAGGACCTAGATGAAATTTTGGAACCAGGTCTTTATCAGAACAGAACTGAGTTCAGTGAGCTCTGCAGCATTATGTCAATGAATGATGGACCATTTGGAGAGTGCAGCAATTCTATAGATCCTTGGCAGCGTATTGAAGACTGCATTCAGTGGCTGAATGAGACAGGAGGTGCAAGAGAGGCCTTATGCGAGGCTTTGAGAGGCTATACACTGTACTGCCAACAGATGGGCATAGCAGTCAGTGAGTGGAGGAGCATTACCAACTGTGGTAGGTGTTTTGTAATTACTTAGGATTCTTTCCAATGTCCTCTTGAAAAAGCAGAACACGACTTAAACCGCTTGTTTTTCTAGATCTAAACTGTCCAGAAAATACCCATTTTGAACTGTGTGGCCCATCTTGTCCTGCATCCTGTCCCAGCCTCTCATTTCCTTTCCAATGCACATTGCCATGCCAGGAGGGATGCCAGTGCAATGATGGTCTAGTGCTGGATGGAGACCAATGTGTTCCTCCCACTGGATGTGGTTGCTACTATGAGGGGCGTCATCGGAATGCTGGAGAGCAATTCTGGCATGGTGAAGAATGCCAGTTGTTGTGTTCTTGCGATGGAACAACTGGAAATGTCCGCTGCTCACCATCTTCTTGCAGTGACCAAGAAATCTGTAGTATTGTTGAAGGACAGTATGGATGTCACCCCCACCCACACGGAGTCTGTTACGCTTCTGGAGATCCTCATTACAAGTCATTTGATGGAACTTATTTTGACTTTCAAGGCAGATGCAGATATGTGCTGGCCACAGTATGTGGTGATTCTCATAAACAGCCATTTTTCCAGGTTGAAGCAAAAAATTATGCTTGGAGGGGTTGGTCTGCATCAATTACTACTGATGTTTTCGTCAATGTCTCTGGCCATCTTGTGCAAATGTCACAGCATCTGACTGGCTATTCTGCTGTTAAGGTAAGAAAGGAAAAGCAAATGTAAAATGCTATTCCCTAAAATATATGAATTAATGTTTCTCTTTAATTATCTTACTTTTTGTTTATTTAAGTAATTTATAACTATACTGTGTTTGTATTAGTTTAGAATTAGTATGCATTGATATTAACATTACCATTTGATTAACAACCGATATATATGATTGTGATTGTATAATTAAGCTTTTTTCCCCTTCATTTAGGTTGATGAAGAGATCAGAAACCTTCCTGTCTATCTTGACTCTGGCCGGGTTTCTGTCTACTCCTTAGGATCGTATGTTTATGTCTCAACTGACTTTGGTTTTGCCGTTGCTTTCGGAAGCTGGCAGGTGGTAATTGTTGTGCCTGCAAACTATAGAGGAGCTACATGCGGTCTCTGTGGCAACTTCAATGATTATACACCAGATGACTTCCTCACTCCTTCGGGGGCTCTCGCATCTTCAGCAGATCAGTTTGGGGGAGAATGGATGGTTGACGAAGGCATTTCCATTTCTGACTGTGCAATTACCAGTGATGTCTGTTTAGATGATGGCACAGGTCAATCAATGTGTGAGATCATCAGAAACCGTGAAGGTCCTTTTAGCTTTTGCCATGGATCTGTAGATCCCAAGGCCTACTTTGATAGTTGTGTGTCTGATCTCTGCATCTCTGGATACCGCAATGATGTCTTGTGTCTCTCTGTCCAATCATATGTGAGTGCTTGTCAGTATGCCAATGCCTTTGTTTACCCCTGGAGAGAAATGGCATCATGTGGTAAGGGACATTTTATAAAGATCTTGTCTAGAAAACAAATCATGCACCTATTATTGCACATTAGTAATGTTATTAATCACAATTATACTAATATCACGTGATTTTCAGTCATGGATTGCCAGCTGAATCGCCCCAACAGCCATTATGAGATATGTGGCACAGACTGTGATCACACTTGTGCCAGCAGCATTGATGAAAGTTGTGTACACACATGCTCCGAAGGTTGTTTCTGTGATAAAGGATTTGTGAAGAGTGGAGGGCTGTGTGTACCAGTGGATCAGTGTGGCTGTTTATTTGATGGCTTCTACCATCATGTAAGGATCTAATCATTCTAATTTGTTTACACAGAGAAAGGACAACTGTATGTTTCTGCAAAAATTTTACAACTTTTGCCAATTATTTCAAAGTTGTTACTATTATCTTATTGTTGTTGGTTTACAGATTGGAGAACAATTTTGGGATTCAACATGTTCCCAGCAATGTCAGTGTTTTGGTCCTAATGATCTGCGCTGTTCTACCAGCTTCTGTCCTCCAGCCATGGAGTGTGGGATCAGAAATGGCCGTAGAGACTGCTTTAACCCAATGTCTACCTGTACAGTCTGGGGTGACCCCCATTACCTTTCTTTTGATGGGGCTGTGGCCAACTTTCAGGTAGAAAAGATTTATGCATTCAATAAAAAATATACTCGCATTCCTTCACATTCTTTGAATTCACACATACTTAGCAGATATGAAATGAGTGGATGTTCAATATGGTGCATTTTACTCAACTAGGGGACTTGCTCCTATGAGATCGCTCATTCCTGTGACAATGGTACAATCGGAATTCCCTCATTCCGGGTGGTTGCCACTAACAGTCATCGTGGCAACATGGAGGTGTCATTTGTGTCCATAGTGGATATATGGTTGTCTCACAATGGGGAGCAAATCCATATTACTATTGGGCAGAACAGGAAACTAAAAGTAAGTGAAGCATCAAATGGTGTTTGAATTCCAGCATTGCCATCTAGCTTAAATCGGTTACCAAACCATGCTACAAAACACTGCTTTAGCTGGTTATGTTAAAATTTACTCTAGAGTGCATAATTTTCTTCATTTTCTTGTATTTTCCTAATATTCAACTAATATTTTGTTTCAGGTTGATGGCAACACAATATATTCACCATCATATCAATACAATGATCTAGTAGAAATACATGAAGATCAAGGTTTCAGTATTCTAAATGCCTTTAATGGCATAATTGTTCATTTTGATGGCCAGGGAACCCTTTTAATAAGAGTGAGTGAAATGTACCAAGGTTTTTTATGTGGAATGTGTGGAAATTTCAATGGAAATCCAGAAGACGATAAAGTTTTTCCCAGCGGAGACCTTTCTCCTAATGATGAGTTATTTGCACAGAGCTGGAAATCAGACATCAGCATTTCAGGGTAAGAACCATAGCACACAAGAGAAGCAGTTCTTAACTTATGGGTAAAGGTTTTTAATCGAAGAACACTTAAACAGAGGGTGAAATAAGGAATCAAAAAGTTTCTGATATTTTCACATACAGGAGCTGAAGCAACAATAAAACAGAGCCGAAAATTTTGAAAAAGATTCGAAAATTGTTTCAGCTGTCCATGAAATCCACAGCAAAAGAGTCCCATCACTAGACTCAACTAACCCATCAAAAATCTTTAGTTGAAATTTGAGACCCAAATTTTGGGTAGTATCTTATCGTAGCAGCCTGCTGAGCGCTGAGCTAGGGTTAATGTCTCTCGGTTTGATGGTCACTGTAAATCCGCATGACTTGACGAGTTCTTCTTCCAGTTGTTAAGGAATAAACAGCTTGTAAGAACTCCTCTAACAATTAATACAAACCAAAACACAGCTTTGTACACCAGCTTGGAAAATCGGCAAGGTCTGTCCCAGGGAGCTACAGAGAACACTATAATAATCAAATGCATTAAAAATGACAAAATAGCAGACTATTATTTTAACTGTTTTGACAACTTTTCTTTAATAAATTACAGGCTTTAGTTTGACTTCTAACTTCTTTTTCTAAAGCTGTGGTGCCAGAGACCAGATCGGTAACCCTGACGAGTGTCCTTCTAGGCAGAGATATTCTGACCTCTGCGGGATCATCACCGATTCCAGCGGTCCCTTCAGGAACTGTCTTCTTTATGTTGACCCTGCACCTTACTTTGATGCTTGTCTGTATGACTTATGTTTGTACACACAAGAAAATGGCATGTTATGTACAGCAGTTAAGGCCTATGAGACAGCGTGTTCCATCTTGGGGATACAGATTGAAGATTGGCACTCACAGCTAAAATGTGGTAAGTCCATAATATTGTGGAAATAAAATACACTTTTTAATGTTAAAGCTTTGGGATTGTTTGACCCAATGTGGTTAAAATAAATAGAAGTAGAAGTTTATACAGATTTTTTTTTTAGACACCAACGATCAATGTTCTGAACTCACCTGCTCCGAGAATGAGTGGTGCGGAAAGAAAAATGGTGTTTATGGCTGTTTGTGTAATAACAATGAACACCAAAATGAACCTGATTCTTTTGGTTTGTATACATTTCATAATGCATTATCAAATGTTCAGGGGTTTTACACTTTTTAAAAATGTTGAAAACCATTTGATGTTTTCTCTCAGAATTCACAGAGACCTGTGAAAGCAGCTCTGGCTCAATCTCTGTGTCTCGCTGTCAGCTGTTTGAGGCAGGTTTCCCAGTAGAGAGTTTGCACCTTAAGGACCCCAGCTGCACCGGAACAGTCAGGAATGACAGGGTGGAATTCAGCTTTGATAACGATGCACACATATGTGGTACAGCCCTCACGGTAAGACACTTTCTCTGAATTTAATATTATCATTATGAAATCTCAAATTTAAATTAATATTAAAAATGACATTTAAATTTAATTCGAAGTTGTATACAGGATGCAAATAGTAAATTGCGTTTGTAAGCCTTGCAAAAAGGTTACAGAATTACAATTCAAATTCCAATTGTATTTTTGTTTAATAAAAAAAAAATGCAATTATCTTGTTCTTATCGATCAATTGTCTTTTTTACAAACATAACATTTAAAATATGAATAAAATAAACCAATGATGTAATATCATGAGAACTAATTTCCCAGAAATGCAACATTTAATTTGTGCCCATCCGTTTTATTTAAAGTCAACACTGTTGAGTCAGGTTCAATTTGCAATTTTAATTACCACTCTTGTTATCAACGTGGTAAATATGTTTTCTTTGATCATATGTACAATCAGTCCAATCTAGTAATGCCATTAGAGAAGGCAATGGATTCTACAATGACATTCTGGAAAGGTTTTATAACACTTTTATTGTCAACTTAACACATCAAATTCTAAACATCCTAACTCTGGCCCTCTCTTAAAAATCAGACTCAAGATTTGTGGATGTCCTTTGAGTCCACACTTTTATGGCATAGAGAAGGCCAAACCTTAGGGATCCTTGACTCACGTCCACAAGGTTGCACTGAAGTTGTATTTTGTCTACAGTACAGCTGTGATTCTACTTGAGTTGAGTTAATTGAACGTAAGTTTCGCCAAATGGCTTATAATGCAGATCGGTTTTATTTGCAGTTGAAGAGAATTTTGTTGTTGTTTATGTTAATCCTCAAAGTAAGAAATGTACCTCCTACAAACACTGGAATTCACAAAGAAGTCTGGGTTGTAGTGTGTGGGAAATCCACATCGATGCAGGCTTTGCTGAAAATTGCATTAAGGGTGCCCTGATGAGACTTTTGTTGGATTTTGCGAGCTTGTGTGAATAAGTTAATAATAAGGGAATTGATACAGGATCATAGAGATTGCTCAATGTTCATAGAGCAGGTTCAGCACCACGTGTACCTCCCAGAGTCTCAATTATACATTGAACCCCTCAGTGCCAGAATTCTCCTTCCTCAGCACCTGAGCGACAGTCCAAGCAAGGCCCAAACACCTCCCTCAGCACCTGTGTGGAACTGTGTCGGTGACTTTTTGAAATTCAGACAGCTTCAATGGAGATTCTCATCATACATACAGAGGCTTGACTCTTGTATACATCCAGGCTTTTCCATCTTCAAAAAAATGGCATTTTTGATTGTTACTACTATAAGAAATTACATTTAATAAATACAGATGTAAAGTATTTACATTTTCTTTACACTGTACCCTTTATATAAGAATTGTTGGAGATAAAATTTTAAAACTTTAAGATAAAATTGAGGGAAAAGCATACAGGGGAATAAAATCTAGCCAACTATTGCTTACCTTGGATGGTGTGTGTTATAAACCCATACAAGCTATCAGACCCAATTTCTTCTCGTCTATGCTCCCCATCACCTGACTACTAGCTGTTCTCCAAGTGATCCCATCACTGGAGGGTGTACATATGACAGCTCTCCTAGCCTGTCTTTTCCTCGTGTGGATGAAATGTTTAAACCTTGTTTTTTTCCCCTGACAGGCCAATGGTACCCACTTCATTTACAGTAACTTTATTCAGGGGCCTCAAAGATCAGAAGGCCTCATCAGCAGAGAGAAAATTCTGAAGCTTTCTTTCAGCTGCATTTATCATCAAACACAAACACTCTCCATGAACATGGAAATCAACCCCGTAGAGAGGTGAAAGTCCAATACTTTTTTATAAGTGTCCCACATGCCAGTCATGTCTTAATTTAGAGTTGATAAGAATATATTAAATACAATATAGTGAGTTTAAAGAAACGTGATCAAAATTATTCTGATTCATTAAATAATTAATAAATAAATAAAAAAGGCTGGTGTTTTAGAGTTCGTAATTCGCTGTAAAGTGTATCTTTAAAAAAATGAAGGAATTTATTGATTTTAGATTACTATACAAATTAATTTAGTAAAATTATAGTTTAGAGATTTAGTTTAGAAAAATATTGCTTTTTGTGTAGTCCCTAAAAGCAATATGTGTATAAATATATTACAGCCACACTATAATAGGATCTTAAACCTACTCATAATTTTAAGTTTATCTTTTAATTCACCAGTGTGGTAACCCTTCCGGGTGAGGGGAGGTATCAGGTTCATATGATCCCCTTTGAGGACGTGGAGTTTACTCTGCCCTTCACTGGTCGAGTTGATGCTGAGCTCAACCAGGAGCTGTATGTAGAGGTCCGTGTAGAAGGAGTTGACAGTCGCCAGTTTGCCCTGGTCATGGACACTTGTTGGGCCACACCAGTGAACGATCCTGACTACAGTCTCCGCTGGGATCTCATCGATCATGAGTAAAGCAGCTGTTGACAGTGCTGATTTTTCCAATTTATGAATGAAAAAGTAGATAATTTGATTTGTTCTTATTCTCAGGTGTCCCAATTCAAACGACGAGACTGTGAGAGTGCTGCAGAACGGCATCTCAACAGCCGGTCGTTTCTCATTCAGGATGTTCATCTTCTCAGCTAACTCTTCTAAGCTGTTCTTGCACTGCGCTGTTCACCTCTGCATGATTTCCAACGAGAACTGCTCAAGAGTGAGTTCTGATCCAAGTTGCATTTAAATGGTCAGAAATGTGCACAGCTCACTGGGCTCCTCAGAAATGACTGATTTGATTTCATTTTTGACTCCATCTGTATAGTTAAATACTCAAAAACATTTTCAAGGCCTTACATTTTGATTCTCAACACTTTTAACATTCTTTATCTTTAGTCCTTGTTCCTCTGAACAATCTGAAGATCACTGGAGACAGCGCAGGTCCTTGGACTACAGTCATATTGCTTCACTGTCTATGGGTCCTCTGGTTTTGTCTGATCAAGCCTCTGGTATGTAGAGTTAGTTATTTGTTCATGTCACCAGGGTGTCTGCAGTTCCTTAAAAAGTCTTAAATCTGCATTCAAAGATCTTAAATTAAATGAGTTCTGTGCAGTTTTTTTTTCATTGTAGCAGTGTAATTTGCTTTCTTTTTCAAATGGGAACAAACCCATATTGTATTTTATTTTACTTGAAACCAGCCGTTAAAGATTCTTCTGCCAATTTATCTCAGATAAGACTTGCAGATACCCTGTTTCAAAGATTTATTTCAAAAGCACATATACAGTACTTTTATTTGGAAACTGCAACTTGTTTTCTTGTTCTCCACAGTCAACCAAGCACAGAGAAAAGTAGTGAATGCTGGGTCAGTCCTTGATACTTCCCTGATCATTTTGCTGGCTTCACTTGTGTATCAACTTGCATTTGTTAATATCTAAACATCTTTGAATGATACCTTCAAATTTTATATTGTGGTGTAATTTTTATGATTTGTGGGGCATTTGAGTTTAGTTTTTATATTTGTCTAACTTTAACTACTTTATTTTTTTTATTTTTGATTACAACCTACGCTCAAACTGTGCAGGAGTCTGCTTGTGCTCACAGAGTGAAAGGAAGGCTTTCAGCAAGGAAATGTAAGCCGTACATTAGAGGTTATTTACTCACTTTACACTCCTAGACAATATAGTCAACAATTGACATGCAACAAAATTCTGACATGCATTAATTTTGGATTGTTAAAGGAGAAATGTGACCACTAATAATGTGTTGCACAAATAATAAAGATTTTCCCAACTTTTTCTTCATCACTATGCCTCATTTTAATATTCTTTAAAATATTAAAATTGTAAATTGCAAATGTATGTAAATTTATGATTTTTACTAGGGATGCACAGATACCGGTATCGGCTTCTATACCACATTTTATAAAGTACTCGTACTCGTTTAAAGTCCACCGATACCATGGTCTGAGAAATGTCGAAGTTTGAGCTGCGTGTAAGGGGTTAATCACAGGTCACCGGCTGCAGATCTGAGAGGGGAGAAGACGAGGTGAGGCATGTCAGCCATGTGGAACTATTTCAAAGTGAATGAAGAGAACAAAACAAAGGCAGACTGCAAATTGTGCTCAGTGAAATTGTCCAGAGGAGGCTCAAAATGTAGCGCATTTCACAAAAGTAATTTATTCAAGCCCCTGAAATCCCAAGCTGATGAATCAAATGAACCGTGTTGATTCGAAACAATCCAACACCTGACCTATCTAGCAGTCATTATATGAAATAACACTGATCTTTCATGAAACTGGCCACTTCAGATCATTTCTCAACAATCTTGGAGGAACATCTTCATCCACAATGTTGTGTATATGTGAAAATAAAAAATATAGATTTAGGATAGATTTTAGCGCTGTGCGCTACACCAAGTTTTTCATGTCTCCAAACAGATTTGATGAACATAACTACCCTTTGTGAATAGATGATTTGATCCGAAAATATGAACAAATTAATCAAACAAGATCTCTCACTATAAATGTCAAGAACTTTATTAAAAACCAAACAGTGCTTGAAAGATACATTATACTTATATTATACTAAATATATAATTTCTTCAGCTTTAGAGAAAAAAGCATAACTTTATAAAGTGAATAGGACTGAAACTCCTCATCAGGTGTTTATTGAGACAATCCACGTGCTGTGAAAATAACACCGGCAATTATTGAGGACATTACATCGAGTGACCAGCCACTCCATTCTGGGTTGATCCGAAGCCCAAACGACTGAGGTGACATAAGACCCTGTCTCTGTGACAAATCAACGGAGACCTCAACTAGGCCAGTATCAGCCAGTTGTCCAGTACACCAGGATTTGAACTCTTTCCCACATAACAGGACTAAGGCACCTCAAACACCTTTGTGAAGCCAAAGAGGAGGACGCAGTACTGATACACTCGACCTTCAAGGCCAACTGTAGGGGTCTGTGCCATGGGAGTTTAATCACGTAAAGTACGCATCCTTCAGATCACTTGTGGTGAACCAATTCCCTGGATGAAATGAATGCATCTGGAGACATCATCCTGAAAGGTTTGGAGCATCCCTAAAGTGACATCACACACCCCACTGAGGGTTTTGGGTGGTTGGGGACTGTGTGTTTGTGGGGCTGACCAATCGGAAAACCTGTCATCTTCGGGTTTTGATATATGAGCAGACCCCAACCCTCTGAGCCAAGTCAAAATCTCTGAGCTGTACCCAACACATAAAGTCTCATCAAACCATTCCTCAGCAGCAGGTGAGGCTTTTTCTGTGTTAATCTTTGCCATCTCTCTGAACAGTTTTTCACAAAACACGTTCATTCACACATTTAACCATTTAACCTCTCTCTCACAGGCCATCAACATCACAGCTCTTCACAGTTTCTTCAGGAGAGTGTAGGCTCCAAAGAGAAACAGGAAGAAAAAAAACATCCACCTATGCTTACATACACTGTGGTATGCCAAACTAATGCAACTCTTATGTAACTTATTATTGGATATGGTGTTCAGAAAATAAATGATGTTCTTTAGGTCTCAACCATTGTACCAAACCCAACCATTGAGACTAGTCAATTATTACATAATTAAAGGCTGTTTGCAGGATAAGCATGGTTTCCTAGTAGATTTTACAGTAAGGACTTTTGCAATGATCTTTTTAAACCAACGAACATGCTGGCCTTGCTAAACCCAACACTATTCAAACAAACACCAGACTTTGTTATGCCTTTGAGATAGAATCATAACAAAGGTACATTATTTACTAGTGTCTCTGTAAAATAGTCTTCTCTCAAACTTTCACTTTTAAGAATGCCAAGGAAAGTTTTTATTAGGAATAATATTAAATAAACTGCTAGTTACAAAAATGAAAGATATTCACAGTTGTGTCTGATGTTGCTTTTAAATGCTTGGCTTTACCAAAATTAACTAGTGACTATCAAACACCCCTTGCTCTGTAGTTTTTACAAAAAGGTGGATCAGTGAATTAAAACACTACTTGTGCAAATGATTCACCAGTCATTTGCACAGAACCAAATGTGTTAGTTTGAGGAGCAGGATTAGAAGTTGCAAATTTTTATCTCTAGTTACAAGTTGATCAGTGAGACCTTTTCCAGCTGCGGAAGTGCAGCTTTTGAGAATGTGCAAATTTAATAATATATCTCTGTACCACATTCTCTACTTGCTATGCATACAATTCTTGAACAGTTGCATCAGTCATAAATATATTTTTTTTCATCCATATTACCTAAAATATATTGCTCTCTATAGTGTGTTTGCACATGACACGGCAGTCTGCCTGCAGACTTTTGAGAAAACAATAGTTTTTACAGAAACAATAATTTTTACAGAAACAATTTTTTTAAAGTTCTGAAAAACGTTATAATTACTATATTTTTTATGCTTATTAGCATAACATTTTTGTTTTTTTGTCTTGGTAAAATAAACACAAGAAATCTTTAATCTATCTTTGAAAACTTTACAACCTTTGAGACAATCAGGTTTTCCCAAATATGCATAAAGATTGAGTGAAAGTCCATTTTCACTGGGGTTGACAGAAGATAAATGTGTCTCATAGTGTCCATTAATGCTTGCATGGAGGATGAGATGTAGATAGTAAGTAGAGTCTTGTGCAGCTAAGCATAAATTTCATGAACCCTTTCATGAAAAAGAACCCTCTATAAACAAATATAGTATACATACAACACCTTATACCCACAATTAATCCCCAACCAAATTAAATTCTTACTAACATTGGAGTCATTAGAACATACAAGTTCATCAAAACAAAGGTTCAAACACACCAAATACTGTCTAGCCTTCTGTTTATTTCTGCCAGTTTTAATGTGTATTGCAACAGTGTTATTGTATGTTCCAAATTAGCAGTATGGAGCAAGGCCACAGCAGTAGATTTTTTTTTTTCTTTCTTTCAATTTTATTGATCTCAGATCAATTTTAACAAAATCTAAAAGGAGGAAAATGTCGATTTACTGAATATTCAACTCCTCACAACAAATGTGCCCACCGCATGGTTCATTTCTTTTCCTCTTTCTTTCTTAACTCCTTCCTTTTTATCACCTATGCAGTAGCACCCTCTAGTGGACTTATGAAATATAACACTAACAACAGAATAGAAAACATAACGCTTCAAGACACAGTTACTTACTTTGACTTATATTCAACATTTAAAACTTACAGACATGTATGCATTAGATTTACAAATGATCTAAATTTGGAATAAAATGTCTAAAAATATAACTTGTTTGTAACGATTTTGCTTCATCAGTTCTCTAAATCAATGCAGATACACAATTAGTCCACAATGTGCATAATCAATCTTTATTTCCTTTTTACTTGCTCACATAGTCTTTCAACAGAAATGGAGGTTTGCAATGTCTTGCAGAAAGCTCCTTCATTCTATTCTAGTCTTCAGAATCTATCCTTCTGTTTTATCAACAACCAACTCGCTTAGTGTTCATTTTTCACTTAGAAGAAGGACAAACGAGAGGAATGCAGCAATCATTTATCTGCCAAGCTAAATATACTTGAGCCCACTTTTTCTTTAATTTCTACAGGTAGTGTAAAACAATAATTTAGGAAAATGTGTGGGTTTTGAAATCCACACTGTGGATCCTTACTTGAAAATGTGACATTCTAGCACCTCCGTGCATCCGTGTACTTCATCTTCTTTTGACGAAACAACACCCGCCTTTGAACTACTTCATCTTGTGATCTCTTGAACTAAAATGCAAACACAGTAAGTTTGCTTCTCATCATCCACCCATATAACAACTAAAATGGTGAAAGTTCTGTCATTGCAGGAGGCTTGGTAGGTTTGCAAGAAATCCATGATAAATTTCTTCCATGGTCACTTCTGAAGAATAGCCATCTGCACGCAAGTTTTAAGTGCTTTATTTAATCTCTCCACAGCTCGATTACCTGCATCTTAGTACACCAATGTTATGATGTGAGCAATGTTATGTTTCTTCAGGAAATCTGAAAAGACTGATGATGTATGTCAGTGTTTATTACTAGATATCGTGGGTTCCCGTGTAGGCTGAACACAGATTATAGGAATCCAATGATGGTGTAAACAGCCCTTCATGTCATTTTCAGTTGTAGTCTGTCAGTGTGACCACATACCTACTGTCATAAGTAGCAGCCTCAAGTAGCCCCACTTTGTACAGGTGTAGTTCCCCCCGGGTCTATCTAGAAAAGCGACAGCTAAGTTTTATCTCATTTGACACAGTGAACATGCTTCAATTTGTATTTGGAACATAGCATCCATCTCACGAACCAATACAGTTCTTGTAATCACAATCAGGTTTGTACTGTGCCCTGATGGTTCTTATGTACCAAACTAACCATCATTTTCCACTGCATTACTATAATCTCTAATCATGAACACCTGTTCTTCACACAGAATTCATGTCTCATTTTGAAATAAGGTTGCAGCAAGGGATATTTTTACAGGATGTGGCAAACCTTTTACAATTTAATTTCACATATGACTACTCGACACAAGCTTCTGAAACTTTCTTGATGTTTTTAGACTCAGTGATGAAAGAAAACCTGCTAGCAATGCAACTATTTTAGGATCTTCATCCAAACTTTTGTCTATGTGGTGGCAGGTAAGGGAATCCTTGAAAGACAGCCTGCTGTGCCGTTCAATGAAGCTGCGTGATCAATCGAGTCACAGTTAAAGCACAGCATGCCTGCACCCCATCTTGCTATGCACATTCCAGTCCGGTCTGCACCTTTTGTACAGAGCAGCATTTTTAGTACTTGAATTTACTACCCCACAGATATGTTCTAAACTTCTGTGCTGCCACACGCAAGCAAATACTTCTTTCTCTACAGAGTACTTCCTTTCAGGTTCTGGAAGCAAAAGCCACCGTTTTCTCTGTGTTATTGGGATGCATGTGTGTTAACCCAGCATCCAGAACACTATCGGAAAACATCTCTCAGCTTCTTCAGTCCACATAATGGTTCCACATCTGTAGCATAATTTGGTATGAAATTGTTATACCATGAGACCATCCCTAGAAATGGATGTTGAGTTGGAGCATCTCTAACAGTAGGAACTTCAATTGCCTTAAAGTGCAGTTGCTTTTAAGTGCACAGTGTCTCTGTGCTGTAACAAAAAGTGTCCCAAAAACAGCAAACTCTTTAACCCAAACTGATATTTGTTTGTTCAGTCATAGGCCAGCTTCTTTGAACCTATTCAACTCTGTATTCCATTTCTTTATACGTACATAACATATGACGCATGTGGGGTACGATTGCTAGTGTTACAATAATGTAGTATTATGGGAACCTCTTTAATTTGCAACCTATACAGACATCAGACTTCAGACATCCAGAGACTCCAGAGGACAGATCGGACTGCTGAACAAATCGTCGGAGCTCTCCTACCCTCCCTTCAAAAACTGTTCACCTCCAGAAAAAGAAAGAGGGCTCTCAAAATCACTCTGGATGCTGCTAACCCAGGCAACCACCTCTTCAAGCTCATTCCGTCTGGCCAGCGCTTCAGAGCCCCAAACATCAGGACAACCCGGCACAAACACAGCTTCTTCACTCAGGCCATTCAGCTCCTGAACCCATCATTTTGCCCACCAACACTCTTTAAATATTGCACTAAGCAATGGGACTCTTTTCACATTTCCAGTCGCTCCACATTCTGTTGTTCTGTTGCTGCACTTTACTTTTACTTTACATTTTGCGCAGCGAATTAATTCCACAGCACATTTAGAGTTAGAGTTTAATTACTTTATATTTTTACCTTTTCTACTACTATATTTTATTTACTTGTAATTTAGTGATTTACTTGTAGAACCTGTGTTACTGTATTTTGCAATTTTAGTGTGTTGTTTTTGTACCCTTGTACCACAACAAATTCCTTGTGTTTGTTGCACACTTGGCAATAAACATCGTTTTGATTCTGATTTATGGCTGAATAAACAGAACAACGACTGGATCAAAAGACATGCCACAATCGATAATGGTGAGTGTAACAAAACCTTCCGCATTTTTTAACAGACATAACACTGAAAAAACAACAAACACTTTTACACATTCCAACTATGAACAACAACTCAAACAAACATATTAAACTATTTAAAAAGATTTATGTGATCTGATCAATCTTAAATTCTGTTGTTAAGAGGTGACATGGGAAAATGAAAAGGGAATTTTGACAATAAAACATGAAATGTGTGGATAATTTGGATATTTTCACACAAATAATGTGTAAAGCCCCAATAAGTTAACATTGGAGCTTCCAATACTATTTTATATAACCAACAAGAAAAAACAGTACAAACAATAATTTGGTTAACATTTAACTTAACTTTTTGTAATAGAGATCTTTAAAAACACATTGTGTGTTCATGGTAGTTTTCCCATTACAACCAAAATATATGTTTCAAAAAAATGTTTACACTTTCATATAAACATTGTCTTGTGTCTCCAGAGAGATTTTTGAAAAATTTCAGACTAAAGGTTAATTTTGCAACAGTTTAAAAGTAAAACTTAAATATCCTGATGCATGGAAATTTTTTATAGGTATCCTCCAAGTGAAAAATATCAACCCCTAATATCTGCGGGAGATAGAAAGTTTCATTAAACTTGTGTTTGGGACGTTCTTAGAGGTAACTCACTTGCTTTGGTCTTCTGTTTCCTTTTTGGTTATTAATGCGGGATGTTTTTTTTTTTTTTCATATCTCGACTTAATCTTGCCCGTGTTTGCTTTTATTTCCATTGCAAAAATGTTTGTAAATAAAGTTGGTTAGCTGGATTGGAAGGTTTTTGTATTGATGTGTCTGGTTTGAAGTTTTTATTACCCCTTTTTTATTACCCCTCTACTTCTTAGGTATACGACTTATACTTCCCTATACTTTATTTTTGTATCATTTTATTGACAACCCCTTTGATTCTACGATCTTCTTTCGTGTTTTGTCTGACCGTATAGACTTATGGCAGAATGTGGCTGCACTGGTTGAAATGCTCATTTTCAAAGAGTAAGCGAGGGTGAGGTTTGATCACAAGAAAGGTTTCAGGTTTGTTCTTGTGTGGTTTACTCACACGGGTGAGGTTTGATCCGCCCAGAAGCTGGTTCTTCTGTTAAATACCAATGGCCTACACAGGACCAGTTTGGGAATAATAATTAAAACACTTTTTCACACCCAAATACATTGAAATCATCTTGTTCCTGTTGGCTACTATAATAGTAATAATGGGTGAGGCCACTGAACAGCCTGAGGGAACAGATCAACTCATGATTCATAATAAATAACATGCAGTTGAATCATCGTAATAGCAAATGCAAACATTGAAAATGGAGATATAAACAGGTCATTTCCATGAATTGTTTTTTGACATGTATTATAAAAACAAGTATTAGAAGTATCACAAACTATACATGGTGAATGGAATCTGACAGATTTTGATAAACACGTTTATTTTTTTCATATAGGACTACTGTTTAGTAACAAATAAATGTTGTCATGTCTCCTGGTTGCAGGAAGAGTTTACAAAAAGAATGTATTTTTGATTTTTCATTCTCTTAAAATACTTTTATATGTATATTTCGTAAACGACATAGAAAAAAGTGGACATTTTTTATTAACTTTTACATTTCTTTATCATCTCACAGATAGTTTCACACACTTAATATTTCACTAGTTAAAATATCTTTGGTTATGATTTTGTGGTTTAATATGGCACTAAACAACTGAAAGTGCTGTAAAATGTCAATTACATCCAAAAGCTTTTCCAATGTAGCTTTATGGAGAGTATACATTGTACAATGTCCAGTATATGAAGTAAACAGAATACTTCCTCTGTGTTGTGGTGCAATTTTTTTGAAGTTAAAAGAACACACAGTTATCCCTATTCAATGTTTTGTCAAAAACTAGTGTTTAGCTTTCTTACCCAATTTTTGGTTTACAATTTGATATGGTTATTGTGAAGTATAGAGCAGGAAAAAAAAACATTTGAGTAAGCATTTACCCAAAATGGAATTCAACAATGATAAAAATGTACTTTCTCAAACAATGATGGCATATCATGTGTTGTCTCTAATTGTTAGCCATTGTATGTTCTATCATCTGTTTTTCAGAATGTCTTTCAGACTACTAGGTGAATAAAGAATGCGTCATCGTATGTGCTCGACCAGACAGAAGATGTGATTTGAGGTATTGAATGTCATTTTGATCATGTGACTGCTGTCAATCATGTTCCACCCATTTTTTTATTCAGTTCCAGATCAGTGTGTTAAGGTCTGATGTTCATTCCTCTCTGAAGTCATTAACAGGATTAAAGCATTGCTGTATTTCCGGTTTACAAAGGTAACATTGCTTACTTATTGCTTAATTGATCTCCTTTTCGAAAGTCTTTAGTTGAAAAATTGATTAGATATTCAATTTTTGCAACTCTGATATTCAGTCTGTTAGTTTTTTCAAGTGAATGTAAGGACTAAATACGAATAATTTGTTTATTGAAATTATGGTAAAGCAGTGATAAAAACGACCATTATGAGTAATTAATAATATTATGATTAATATGGTGTTATTATTAATATTGTTATTATTATTATACAAATGTTTAAAAACATAGTGTTATTTTTAATCATTGCCAGTTGAAAAGTTTATTTGCATCTCTGTTTTTTACAATTAATACCAGGAAAGGAAACATTGACCTTTATATAGATTAATCAAGTATAAATGACAAAGCATCAAACATTTCACTTGTTTATGTGTGAATGTGCAGGTGCGGTTGTTGCATTTTCCACAATGAGACTTATAATCTCATTGTGGGCTGCGATAGTTCAATTAGGTAGGTGACTTACATTCACATCAGATATGTTAAAAACATTTTAGTAAGTGCTAACTATGTTGCCTGTTATAAATATTTTTTTAACTGTTTGGATTTCTAAAGGTCTGAACAGTTACGGACAAATAACAGGTACCTTCTATTTAACTTCTTTAAAGTTGTTATTCTGTTAAAACATAATCTCAGATAAAAAGAAATAATCAATTTACTGAATTGTACATCTTGCTTGTTTCAATACAGCTTTATAATACTTTTCAAAGGATGTATCAATAGATTTTTTTGTTACAAAAATGAATGTATTATTTGTTAGATGTTTTGTTTTAACAAACAAAAATAAAGATTATTGTTTATTTTAATTTTCTTTAATTAGCTATTTTGCGGAAACATGTAAAAACTGTGGTTCGTGATAGTGGAAATTATTCTTGATCCATTCTGAAAACATTTTTTTTTCTTGATCATTTGTACCATGTTGGGATTTCTAAGCCTTCATCCTAAACTATCTTTTTTAGGATAAAATATGATAAGGCGTGTTGTAGGAGAATTATAAATATGTGTGAATCATTTCAATGCATCTGTCTTATTTGATATCATAATACACATTATCATTATTCATTATCATTTATTTGTCACAATTGTTTTTAAGCATCATTTAAAGTCATACTAATCTTTAATCTGTTATAGGGAAAACTGTGACAATCCCCTTTTTGTCTTCAAATGGAAAACTACAAGAAGGTAAAGTACTTCAAATCCAGTGTCCAGAATATTTAATTACAGATTTTCCTACAGGTTTTCTAGAGCAACATATTTATTTAAATATAAGCACTGTTAAAAATTTACTGAAAAGATTTGTTATTAAGATTTGATTACTACTCAGAATACTGGAATTACTGTCATATTTGGTTCAGTAAATTTAACAAAGAAAAAGTTTGGACTGCAGGTAAATGAGTTTAAGTTTAAGTTTTTTCTTTAGTCTGTTTAGTCGGTTACACAAATCCGTCAAAATAAAATCTTTCACCCCAAGAAACTCAATAACTGGAAAGCTAAAAATTATTAAGTTCCAGTCAAAGTAAGTTTCCCCATTAATAAAATGCACTTTCCTTTTCAAATGTTATAAAAAATCTTCTGATTCTATGACTTCTGATCTCTTTTGGTTTCTATGGCACCTGGGCGAACTGTAAAGGGAAAAAATAAATAAATTTCACATTGAAGACATTTTTTATGCTGCAACAATGATTTGAAAATATCTGTAACTAAGGCAAATAATGATAAAAAACCAACTAATATATTTTTGCCTGAAGGTCTTTTTAGTAATAAAAATATCAGTAAGTGAGCTGAGCATGAGTTTCTTTTTGTTAAAGCAGTGTGGCCATGTCATGTAAGTTTTATGCTTTTTGATATTAAACACATAAATTATATTTGTCTACCAAATTTACTATAATGTGTAGCAAAACTAAAAACATCTCATTTAAAGATTCTTGTTCTTTAAACTTTTTTTAATGTGCCATTTGTTAAAAAAACAAAACCTAATTTATATTTATCTATTTATACTTGAACTTTTTCATACACAAAGTATTTATTTAATATTATTATCAGCCTTTAATACTAGTTAATCAACCAAAAAAGTATCACTAAAACTTGTTTGCTGTCCATTTAAACTTGTGAAATTTAGACCTGATGTTGTGTGCATGCGTGTGTGTGCGCGCGTGTGCGTGTGTGCGTGCGTGTGTGCGTGTGTGTGAGGGGGGATTCTATAATATATAAGTAAATAGAAATAGCACATAACAATGGTAAGTGGAATAACATACATAAACAATCCATAAACAATATTAATTAGATTTATTTTTGCTTTGATTTATTGTCACCATCTCTCCGTGGATGTTTGTGGGGGATAGAGTGTGAGTAGCTTGCATTTTATTGGCCACCTTAAAATCAAACGCCGATCTCTATCATTCCACTGCAGAAACAAGCAGGGTCATTCTCGAAATGATGAAATGATATTAAAATTGAGCAGTACAACTTGAAAGAAAGTATTGAAAAAAAAATACTTTGGCAGGTTTTACTGTTTTAAATAGGTTATTTGATCAATAGATATTTACAAAAACCTGTGGCTGACATTTATCTTAATCTTCCCCTTGCAGACCTCTGCTCCAACTACAAAAAGCTGGATGATCCCAGGAGAGCCACCAACAACATGTACTCCTCTCATGTAATGTGTGACTGCGAGGTGGACTGGGATGGCTGGTATCGTCTCTTCTTCGATGGCCAAAGTGTTCAGATGCCAGACACATGTGTAGATCAGGGGAGCTGTGGCACAGATTCCCCTCTCTGGCTAAAAGGGGGACATCCCTCAGTCGAAGAGGGAGTGGTCACTCGAGATGTCTGTGGTCGCTGGATGAATGACTGCTGTTCCTTTCTATCCAATCCCATCAGAGTCAAAGCCTGTCCCGGAGGGTTTTACATCTATGAGCTGGTGAAGCCTTCTTTCTGCTATCTAGCATACTGCACAGGTAAATATAATCACTTATCTACATCTTTTTAAAACACATTCATCAGAGATCAATATTAATCACTCTATTCTTTTTCAGAGGTTAGGAACATCAATACTTCCCACACCATCACAACCTCGCTTCCAAACATCGAACCTATTCCAATCACAACCGGTAAAGAGAAATTTTACTCTACATCATTATTGTACATTAGATCATAATGTTTATGGATTAGCCCAGGACCAGATGGTGCCAGTTAGGATGTTTTTGATGACTTGTGTGCAAAATCTTTGGAGAAGAAGAAAGAATTTTAAATGTAAGAGACCAAAAACCAATAAGTGAGATGGACAGTTTGCAGAACCGAGACTGATAGAGAATAGTGACACCTGTCAGTAACCACATCTCAACACTAGAGCCTGCAGAATTCGGCTGATATACTGTTGACGTATGTGGCTGCAGGTTACATCTGGGTCTGGACATGATCATACATATATTAGTGAAAATTAAAATGTTTAAAGCGCTTTATTTGAAGGCTTGCAATTTCATCCCCCTTGTATTTGAAAAGGTGTCCTCTTAATAATGACACGATGCAAAAGTAGGAAGTTATATTGACTCTTAAATCTAGCTTCACTTCATGGCTTAGCTGTTCACAATAAAAAATGTAATTGCTCACAATGAGAGCAAGATTTTTCCCAGACCCAGACATTCCAAATAAATATGATAGAAATATAAATAATTATATGTAATTTGTTTTTTATTTTCAGTCGTTCCCATTATTGATCCCTGCAACAACTACCAAGACCTCGATGATGATTGGAGAAGCACCAGCAATCAAAACTCCTCTGAAATAAAGTGCGACTGTGACGTCAACTGGAGTGGCTGGTACCGTCTCTTTCTTCATGGCCAGAGCGTTCAGATGTCCGACACATGTGTTGGTGAAAAGAGCTGTGGTACTCATGCCCCTCTGTGGCTGAGTGGAGGACATCCAGCAGTTGAGGATGGAGTGGTCACTCGAGATGTTTGTGGTCGCTGGAACAACAACTGCTGTTATTTCCAGTCCAATCCCATTAAGGTCAAAGCCTGTCCAGGAGGTTATTATGTCTATGAGTTCGTAAAACCAGAATTCTGCGCTTTGGCATACTGTGCAGGTAAACACAAGTCAGATTACCTTTTGATTAAGGTCTCAAAGACAATTCCTTCAATGGAAAGTCAAAGACAACTCCATTCAGGTTAAAGCTTTAAAACAAGCTTAATTAGTTTACTCACATGTGTTCAGTTAAGATTCGATATGAACTGCGCAGGGCCGCAGCCATCCAGGAATTGACATTGAGATCACTGATTTAGATTATTTATAAAAAAACTGTTGTTTTACATAAAAAATATCCATTTTTAGATGTCCAGGGCTTCAACATTCCCTACTTCACTGACAGTCCAGCAACAACATTTAACAAAGAAGTAAAGACCATAGCCTCAACAACTGGTAATGTAACACACCGAATAAATGCATCCTCGACCTTCATCAACGCATAAGGAGTTGTGAAATCGTCCCATTGGAAATATAGGGCTCTTATTTCTTCCAGAAGGGTTTAAGATATTGAGCTTCAATGTTTTTGTATTTCATGTAGCAAATGGAGATAAAACAATCACCAAAAAAGTCACGTAATGTAGATAAGATGTTAAAGAATCAGAATATTTGAATAGCTACATTTTTACCAGAATGTCAGATAGAACCTTGTAATTCCACTGGGACAGAATCACATTCCAAGGATCATTCCAGAATTCACTACCACTCTCATAAGTCTGGTCTAGTGCTGTAAGTTAACTCATAGTTAGCTCTGCGTTCTAGTCAGCAGGGTTTTACAGTGCGCAGATCCTGAATCTCTTTATCGATTTGACATGAGGTAGCACAGGTATTGAATTTTACAATTTATGTACAGTCTGTTCATGTGTCAAGTTAGTCATCCTCACTGGCATGAGAGGCGGGTTTCTAAGGTACTCACCCAGCAATTGTTAAGGGCAAAGATTTGTCATTACAAGGACATAGATTGTGACAAAACTATGTTCCTTTTACATAACTCAGAATCTATAGTTGTTTGGCTCTGATAATATGCCTTTGTAAATGAAAAACATTTTGATTGAGAAACTTTCGGTGTTGTTGTTTTACATGCGCTCATATGTGTAAAAAAAATCAAACACATTTTTTTTCTTCATGTCCTTTTAAACGATTCTCTAGCAGACCTCTGCTCCAACTACAAAAAGCTGGATGATCCCAGGAGAGCCACCAACAACATGTACTCCTCTCATGTAATGTGTGACTGCGAGGTGGACTGGGATGGCTGGTATCGTCTCTTCTTCGATGGCCAAAGTGTTCAGATGCCAGACACATGTGTAGATCAGGGGAGCTGTGGCACAGATTCCCCTCTCTGGCTAAAAGGGGGACATCCCTCAGTCGAAGATGGAGTGGTCACTCGAGATGTCTGTGGTCGCTGGATGAATGACTGCTGTTCATTTCTATCCAATCCCATCAGAGTCAAAGCCTGTCCCGGAGGGTTTTACATCTATGAGCTGGTGAAGCCTTCTTTCTGCTATCTGGCATACTGCACAGGTAAATATAATCACTTATCTACATCTTTTTAAAACACATTCATCAGAGATCTATATTAATCACTCTAATCTTTTTCAGAGGTTAGGAACATCAATACTTCCCACACCATCACAACCTCACTTCAAAGCATCGAACCTATTCCAATCACAACCGGTAAAGAGAAATTTTACTCTACATCACTATTGTACATTAGATCATAATGTTTATGGATTAGCCCAGGACCAGATGGTGTCAGTTAGGAAGTTTTTGATGACTTGTGTGCAAAATCTTTGGAGAAGAAGAAAGAATTTTAAATGTAAGAGACCTAAAACGGAAAATAGTGAAATGGACAGTTTGCAGAACCGAGACTGATAGAGAATAGTGACACCTGACAGTAACCACATCTCAACACTAGAGCCTGCAGAATTCGGCTGATTTTCTGTTGAAGTATGTGGCTGCTCGTTACATCTGGGTCTGGACATGACCATACATATTCTAGTGAAAGATAAAATGTTTAAAACTTGAAGGAATGCTATTTCACCCCCCTTGTATTTGAAAAGGTGTCCTCTTAATAATGACACGATGCAAAGTAGGAAGTTATATTGACTCTTAAATCTAGCTTCACTTCATGGCTTAGGTGTTCACAATAAAAAATGTAATTGCTCACAATGAGAGCAAGATTTTTCCCAGACCCAGACATTCCAAATAAATATGATAGAAATATAAATAATTATATGTAATTTGTTTTTTATTTTCAGTCGTTCCTATTATTGATCCCTGCAACAACTACCAAGACCTCGATGATGATTGGAGAAGCACCAGCAATCAAAACTCCTCTGAAATAAAGTGCGACTGTGACGTCAACTGGAGTGGCTGGTACCGTCTCTTTCTTCATGGCCAGAGCGTTCAGATGTCCGACACATGTGTTGGTGAAAAGAGCTGTGGTACTCATGCCCCTCTGTGGCTGAGTGGAGGACATCCAGCAGTTGAGGATGGAGTGGTCACTCGAGATGTTTGTGGTCGCTGGAACAACAACTGCTGTTATTTCCAGTCCAATCCCATTAAGGTCAAAGCCTGTCCAGGAGGTTATTATGTCTATGAGTTCGTCAAACCAGAATTCTGCGCTTTGGCATACTGTGCAGGTAAACACAAGTCAGATTACCTTTTGATTAAGGTCTCAAAGACAATTCCTTCAATGGAAAGTCAAAGACAACTCCATTCAGGTTAAAGCTTTAAAACAAGCTTAATTAGTTTACTCACATGTGTTCAGTTAAGATTCGATATGAACTGCGCAGGGCCGCAGCCATCCAGGAATTGACATTGAGATCACTGATTTAGATTATTTATAAAAAAAACTGTTGTTTTACATATAAAATATCCTTTTTTAGATGTCCAGGGCTTCAACATTCCCTACTTCACTGACAGTCCAGCAACAACATTTAACAAAGAAGTGAAGACCATAGCCTCAACAACTGGTAATGTAACACACCGAATAAATGCATCCTCGACCTTCATCAACGCATAAGGAGTTGTGAAATCGTCCCATTGGAAATATAAGGCTCTTATTTCTTCCAGAAGGGTTTAAGATATTGAGCTTCAATGTTTTTGTATTTAATGTAGCAAATGGAGATAAAACAATCACCAAAAAAGTCACGTAATGTAGATAAGATGTTAAAGAATCAGAATATTTGAATAGCTACATTTTTACCAGAATGTCAGATAGAACCTTGTAATTCCACTGGGACAGAATCACATTCCAAGGATCATTCCAGAATTCACTACCACTCTCATAAGTCTGGTCTAGTGCTGTAAGTTAACAGATAGTTAGCTCTGTGTTCTAGTCAGCAGGGTTTTACAGTGCGCAGATCCTGAATCTCTTTATCGATTTGATATGAGGTAGCACAGGTATTGAATTTGACAATTTATGTACAGTCTGTTCATGTGTCAAGTTAGTCATCCTCACTGGCATGAGAGGCGGGTTTCTAAGGTACTCACCCAGCAATTGTTAAGGGCAAAGATTTGTCATTACAAAGACATAGATTGTGACAAAACTATGTTCCTTTTACATAACTCAGAATCTATAGTTGTTTGGCTCTGATGATATGCCTTTGTAAATGAAAAACATTTTGATTGAGAAACTTTCGGTGTTGTTTTTTTTACATACGCTCATATGTGTAAAAAAATCAAACACATTTTTTTTCTTCATGTCCTTTTAAACGATTCTCTAGCAGACCTCTGCTCCAACTACAAAAAGCTGGATGATCCCAGGAGAGCCACCAACAACATGTACTCCTCTCATGTAATGTGTGACTGCGAGGTGGACTGGGATGGCTGGTATCGTCTCTTCTTCGATGGCCAAAGTGTTCAGATGCCAGACACATGTGTAGATCAGGGGAGCTGTGGCACAGATTCCCCTCTCTGGCTAAAAGGGGGACATCCCTCAGTCGAAGAGGGAGTGGTCACTCGAGATGTCTGTGGTCGCTGGATGAATGACTGCTGTTCCTTTCTATCCAATCCCATCAGAGTCAAAGCCTGTCCCGGAGGGTTTTACATCTATGAGCTGGTGAAGCCTTCTTTCTGCTATCTGGCATACTGCACAGGTAAATATAATCACTTATCTACATCTTTTTAAAACACATTCATCAGAGATCTATATTAATCACTCTAATCTTTTTCAGAGGTTAGGAACATCAATACTTCCCACACCATCACAACCTCACTTCAAAGCATCGAACCTATTCCAATCACAACCGGTAAAGAGAAATTTTACTCTACATCACTATTGTACATTAGATCATAATGTTTATGGATTAGCCCAGGACCAGATGGTGTCAGTTAGGAAGTTTTTGATGACTTGTGTGCAAAATCTTTGGAGAAGAAGAAAGAATTTTAAATGTAAGAGACCAAAAACTGAAATAAGTGAGATGGACAGTTTGCAGATCCGAGACTGATAGAGAATAGTGACACCTGACAGTAACCACATCTCAACACTAGAGGCTGCAGAATTTGGCTGATATACTGTTGACGTATGTGGCTGCAGGTTACATCTGGGTCTGGACATGACCATACATATTCTAGTGAAAGATAAAATGTTTAAAACGCTTCACTTGAAGGAAAGCTATTTCACCCCCCTTGTATTTGAAAAGGTGTCCTCTTAATAATGACACGATGCAAAAGTAGGAAGTTATATTGACTCTTAAATCTAGCTTCACTTCATGGCTTAGCTGTTCACAATAAAAAATGTAATTGCTCACAATGAGAGCAAGATTTTTCCCAGACCCAGACATTCCAAATAAATATGATAGAAATATAAATAATTATATGTAATTTGTTTTTTATTTTCAGTCGTTCCTATTATTGATCCCTGCAACAACTACCAAGACCTCGATGATGATTGGAGAAGCACCAGCAATCAAAACTCCTCTGAAATAAAGTGCGACTGTGACGTCAACTGGAGTGGCTGGTACCGTCTCTTTCTTCATGGCCAGAGCGTTCAGATGTCCGACACATGTGTTGGTGAAAAGAGCTGTGGTACTCATGCCCCTCTGTGGCTGAGTGGAGGACATCCAGCAGTTGAGGATGGAGTGGTCACTCGAGATGTTTGTGGTCGCTGGAACAACAACTGCTGTTATTTCCAGTCCAATCCCATTAAGGTCAAAGCCTGTCCAGGAGGTTATTATGTCTATGAGTTTGTCAAACCAGAATTCTGCGCTTTGGCATACTGTGCAGGTAAACACAAGTCAGATTACCTTTTGATTAAGGTCTCAAAGACAATTCCTTCAATGGAAAGTCAAAGACAACTCCATTCAGGTTAAAGCTTTAAAACAAGCTTAATTAGTTTAATCACATGTGTTCAGTTAAGATTCGATATGAACTGCGCAGGGCCGCAGCCATCCAGGAATTGACATTGAGATCACTGATTTAGATTATTTATAAAAAAACTGTTGTTTTACATATAAAATATCCATTTTTAGATGTCCAGGGCTTCAACATTCCCTACTTCACTGACAGTCCAGCAACAACATTTAACAAAGAAGTGAAGACCATAGCCTCAACAACTGGTAATGTAACACACCGAATAAATGCATCCTCGACCTTCATCAACGCATAAGGAGTTGTGAAATCGTCCCATTGGAAATATAAGGCTCTTATTTCTTCCAGAAGGGTTTAAGATATTGAGCTTCAATGTTTTTGTATTTCATGTAGCAAATGGAGATAAAACAATCACCAAAAAAGTCACGTAATGTAGATAAGATGTTAAAGAATAAGAATATTTGAATAGCTACATTTTTACCAAAATGTCAGATAGAACCTTGTAATTCCACTGGGACAGAATCACATTCCAAGGATCATTCCAGAATTCACTACCACTCTCATAAGTCTGGTCTAGTGCTGTAAGTTAACTCATAGTTAGCTCTGCGTTCTAGTCAGCAGGGTTTTACAGTGCGCAGATCCTGAATCTCTTTATCGATTTGATATGAGGTAGCACAGGTATTGAATTTGACAATTTATGTACAGTCTGTTCATGTGTCAAGTTAGTCATCCTCACTGGCATGAGAGGCGGGTTTCTAAGGTACTCACCCAGCAATTGTTAAGGGCAAAGATTTGTCATTACAAGGACATAGATTGTGACAAAACTATGTTCCTTTTACATAACTCAGAATCTATAGTTGTTTGGCTCTGATGATATGCCTTTGTAAATGAAAAACATTTTGATTGAGAAACTTTCGGTGTTGTTTTTTTACATGCGCTCATATGTGTAAAAAAATCAAACACATTTTTTTTTTCTTCATGTCCTTTTAAACGATTCTCTAGCAGACCTCTGCTCCAACTACAAAAAGCTGGATGATCCCAGGAGAGCCACCAACAACATGTACTCCTCTCATGTAATGTGTGACTGCGAGGTGGACTGGGATGGCTGGTATCGTCTCTTCTTCGATGGCCAAAGTGTTCAGATGCCAGACACATGTGTAGATCAGGGGAGCTGTGGCACAGATTCCCCTCTCTGGCTAAAAGGGGGACATCCCTCAGTCGAAGAGGGAGTGGTCACTCGAGATGTCTGTGGTCGCTGGATGAATGACTGCTGTTCCTTTCTATCCAATCCCATCAGAGTCAAAGCCTGTCCCGGAGGGTTTTACATCTATGAGCTGGTGAAGCCTTCTTTCTGCTATCTGGCATACTGCATAGGTAAATATAATCACTTATCTACATCTTTTTAAAACACATTCATCATAGATCAATATTAATCACTCTAATCTTTTTCAGAGGTTAGGAACATCAATACTTCCCACACCATCACAACCTCACTTCCAAACATCGAACCTATTCCAATCACAACCGGTAAAGAGAAATTTTACTCTACATCATTATTGTACATTAGATCATAATGTTTATGGATTAGCCCAGGACCAGATGGTGCCAGTTAGTGTTTTGTTGATGACTTGTGTGCAAAACCTTTGGAAAAGAAGAAACAATTTTAAATGTAATAGACCAAAAACAAAAAATAGAGAAATGGAAAGTTTGCAGAACCGAGACTGAAAGAGCTCAGTGACACCTGTCAGTAACCACATCTCAACACTAGAGCCTGCAGAATTCGGCTGATATACTGTTGACGTATGTGGCTGCAGGTTACATCTGGGTCTGGACATGATCATACATATATTAGTGAAAATTAAAATGTTTAAAGTGCTTTATTTGAAGGCTTGCTATTTCATCCCCCTTGTATTTGAAAAGGTGTCCTCTTAATAATGACACGAGGAAAAAGTATGAAGTTATATTGACTTAAATCTAGCTTCACTTCATAGCTTAGCAAAATGAGAGCAATAATTGTTCCCAGACACTCCAAATAGTCATGATGTAAATATAGTGTATTTTGTTTTTTATTTTCAGTCGTTCCTATTATTGATCCCTGCAACAACTACCAAGACCTCGATGATGATTGGAGAAGCACCAGCAATCAAAACTCCTCTGAAATAAAGTGCGACTGTGACGTCAACTGGAGTGGCTGGTACCGTCTCTTTCTTCATGGCCAGAGCGTTCAGATGTCCGACACATGTGTTGGTGAAAAGAGCTGTGGTACTCATGCCCCTCTGTGGCTGAGTGGAGGACATCCAGCAGTTGAGGATGGAGTGGTCACTCGAGATGTTTGTGGTCGCTGGAACAACAACTGCTGTTATTTCCAGTCCAATCCCATTAAGGTCAAAGCCTGTCCAGGAGGTTATTATGTCTATGAGTTCGTAAAACCAGAATTCTGCGCTTTGGCATACTGTGCAGGTAAATAGAAATCAGATTACATTTAGCTTAGCTATGATAAACTGTAAAATGTTCTATATATAAGATGTTATTTTTCAGATGTCCAGAGCTTCAACATTCCCTACACCACTGACAGTCCAGCAATAACATTTAACAAAGAAGTCAAGACCATAGCCTCAACAACTGGTAACATGAAGTAGATTTTCTAGTTTTTAACATTTACACTATAACAATACTGTTGTTATTACACATTTATTTGCCTTTAGCATTTTAATAGATTAAAACAGTAATTGAAAAAATGGCCAAAAATGTGTTCACTAATGATATGACAACACAGTACAAATTAAACTTTTTTTGTTGTGCATTTAGGTTTTCAACTACATTATTTAATGTTAACATTAACTATATACATTAAAGTAACAAAAGCAAAAAAATCTAAATTGTTTTAAATTATAAGGACAATCATTTAAACAGGTGGAAAGGAAAGGAAATGGTTTGATTTGTGATAAAAGCGAGATGCACACACTAACCACTGAGTCACAATTTTCTGATTTCTGTCAAATGTCTACATCTGTATCCTGTATAAACCATAATAAAAGCACGGTAAAAATCTTTATGCGCTTTGGAATACTGTGCAGGTAAATGGAAGACAAATTACCTTTAGCTTATATCAAATCTATTGTTTTAAATAAACTATTCCTTGTAGATGTACAAAACTTCACTTTTGCATATACCACTACTAGTCCTAACTCAATGTTTGTCAATGAGATAATAACCATGGATTTTTATTAATGAAAAGATAAGTATGTAGTAGGTCATTTACTATACAAATTTACATGTTTGAACATCTCATCAGAAAGAACCTCGATGGACCACACAACCGATGAAGTACTGAAATCTTCACAAAATATGACAACTGGCACTAATGCAAATCCTGGAAGCACCCAGAATGAAATCTCAAATTCAAGAAAAGAAGAAACAATAACAGGTACATTCAAACTAATTTAAATGTATACTCTTTTAACAGTCTGAAAACCTATAGCATATTAAAAGTTTATTTTAATTATAATTCATATACTGTTTGAGATTGTATGACTAGAATATATATATATATATATATATATATATATATATATATATATATATATACATACATACATACATACATACACAACTTTATGTATACGACTTTAAGGAAATACAGAGTTTATTCTGGTGGAAAAAAAGAAAATCCATAAACACTTTACACAATATAATCTTTGCATGTCTGTTTGGAGAGTAGTGTGCGTGTCTCCTCTCCATGGTTATGTTCGTTCCAGGGGGCAACACACTTTTAAATGAAAGTAATTTCAAGATGTGTCTTTCAAGATGTTCAAGAATAAGTCTCAAGATGTGCAATCTCAATTGTTGATGCTAACCATGCTAAGAAAGATAGGCGTTGCATTTTTCTGACATCACCAACCAGTACTGGAAAGATGTAGCAGAGTGACTTGTTTTGATCGACGTGTCTAAAACAAGCCCACTCAGGGGCCTGTACCATGAACGTGGCTTAACAAACTCAGTATTACAGAATAGGTTTTGACTCGACAAAACCTTACCATTTCAATCAGGCTTAATCGGTAACATGGAGCATCAACTTTCTTTGTCGAGTCAGGCTTTGATCCTGAAGCAATGATTAATTCACGGGCGTGTGCACATAAAAGACTGACATTGGCACTGAATGACCAATCACAATGAACATAGATAGAGTCAAAAAAATGTTCACTGCAGAGGAGGAGCAAGAGATTAACGTTAGAAAATACGATGTATATTTTAAATATATTTTTGTGTCGTAGTAATACTGTAGCTGCTGCCAAAGCCAGCGAGATTGTTGGTTGAAAATTGCTGATTTCGTGAAAACGATGTCAAAGAAGCACATTCTGTTTAATTTAAAATTAAGTATCAAGCGTGATATGCATTTGATAACAATAGCATAGTTTTACCATATTATTAAAAAAATTAAAGGTCTATATAATTTTTTTTTGGAAGATGTAACTTCAATGTTAAAATATCATAGCAGCAGATAAAGGTTAGGAACTGGAGCAGGTTAGCGTACAACACACCAGCTTCGGTACAGTAAGAGTGGCACTTCTACATGTCACGTTTTGTAGTGCAACGAGGCTTACAAATGTAAGATATCCCTTCAGCAGATATTCTGTATCTTTCATGCAAATATGTGTCAGGAAATGCTTAGGGACCCGAAATACTTGACTCAAATTAAGTGAGCGTTGAACAGTTTACTCACAAATATGCACAGGATTGGGAAGAAAATGTGGAGTTATTGTTACAGACGCTACTATTATGTTACTTAAAAGAGCAGGTTATTCATGTGGTGTAAGTAGCCAGGGTGCAAAAGACTGATTAAATCCTAGATCCTTTCATAGTTCCCAAAATCCAGGATTGGTGCCAACTACCCCTAAACTTAGCTGGCTAACCAGTTAATACGGCTTCATAGTACAGGCCCCAGGTCTGCCTCTGGAAATCAGTGGAAACAGAAAGCAAAGCAAGGCGAGTTCAGCTGAATCGAGCAGTGTCGAGACACTACTAAAATCCAATGGAAAAGCGGCAATAGACTGCATCCAAGGGGCATCCAGGTTTTTATACAGAAACGACTTTTTTTCTATCAAGGAATCATAATGGCTACTTTCGTAACCCTGGTTCCCCGAATAGGGATCGGAAAGTGTCAGAGACAACTATTGGAAGCTTCACTAGGATTGCGTAATACTCTTTTTAAAATGCCAATCAGCTGCCGTGCTGATGATCACGTGACCATGCCGCACACATAAGCAGGTGCAGGCATGACACTCTTTCTGTTTGAAGCTGGAGCCATACTTACCCCCTAGGCAACCAGACTTACTCACGACCTTACGGTTGTGGCTGTGGGACATAAGTCTCCGTTCCCTATTCGGGGAACGGGGGTTACGAAAGTAACCACTATGTTCCCCATCAGTCGGTCACTACGACTTATGTCAGTGACGAATATGGAAACTATGGGACTATAGGTCCTTCCACATCGGCTAATGGCCAGGCAAGCCGGGCACATAAGTTGTCCAGCACCGAGGGGCCCCACCTCTGGCCTGGCCTTAGATTAGTATAGACTTAATTTTTAATGGGCAATCAGGCAATAATTCTCTCATACCGACTCATATAAAATGAGGGAGGATCAATGCCAGAGCTGAAGGGAGATGCGCGGAGGCCATACTCACCACCTCAAAGGCTGGACTTTTGGCAGTTTAATACACATATGGTTTCAACGAGGGGCTTACGAATAATGCACCTTGAACTACTAAGGAAAGGTCTTTTTAGAGGGAAGATAGCATAGATGGAACTATCTAGAGCAAAAGTTTTTGAGACTTAAGAATTTGAGGGAACTGCTCGGCCTTCCTGTGCCCGGGGTCATAAAAGATTCAGCCTGTAGTCCCTCATAGAGGGCACACACGGACAGAACTTAGGAAAACTCCACTTATTCTACTACGCCTGTTGGGCGAGAGGAGCCAAAAAGCTAAAGGTTATCTACAAGGGCAAAAAATAGCACACGTATCACTAAGAATGGCGCAATCCAAGCTGGACATAGTACCTGGCAAAGGTGTTGGGTGACGACCAACTCGCAGATCTCTGCCAGTGGAGTACCTCTTCCCAGCGCCGAGGAGGCTGCGACACCCCTGATAAAGTGGGCTCTCAACTGTAGGGGGCAAGGGACATCAAGCGATGTGTATGCGGTAGACATGGCCTCCACTAGAGAGAGCTTCCCCTGACCAGAACTTCTAAGGTTCTGGGTCCTTCCACATAGATTCTCAGTTCTTGGACTGGGCAAATGGGACCAGGGATTGGTGCTGCCTCTTCTTGGGTAGAGCTTGGAGGTTCACTATCTGAGTTTTGAAGGGGATGGTAGGAACCTTGGGCACATCCAGTAGTAACATCAGTATCACTAGGTCCAAACTTTCAGCAGGTCTCATTGACAGAGAGTGCCTGCAGATCCCCCATCCTCTTAATCGAAGCTAACGTGACCAGGAGCACTGTCTTAATTGACATAACTTGATCTCTACTGATTCAAGCGCCTCGAATGGAGGACCTTGAAGTCCTCTAAGGACAATGAAAAGCCCCAGGAGTTTTATGCGGCCGACATGTTTGCGCTACAAATAGTCGACCGGCAACAAGTGCTCTACTAACAAAGAGGAATCTTACTTGGTTTGATGAAAGGCAGTGAAAGACGGGCCTACTGTGAATGGCCAGGAGATCACGCTGGTTGCCGTAAACACCAGATATCTTGATGCACAAAAGAGGAATATAATCCAACACCGATGGGAAATCTTTCACCAGTCTCTTGTGTATTAGAATATGGCTCTAATGAGCAGACAGAAAGAGTGCATCGACTGCCCCTACTTATGTGTGCGGCGTTGTCACGTGACAATCAGCATGGCTGCTGATTGGCGTTTTAAAAAGATAAGAGTATGGAGAGAGTAGAGCACTCCTAGTGGAGCTTCCCATAGTCATCACCGACATACGTCGTAGTGACAGACTGATGGGGAAGGAAATATTTATAATGCTTTTGTGTTCCATGAAGCTTTGAACTCATGTGCAGTAACATGTGGCATATAAGCTTACAAATAAAAGCCATAAAACTTTAACCTCACAGAAGAAAGCAAACAACTGTATATACTAACAAGACAATAACATCAGATCATACCTCAACAGCTTTGATCAAAACAACAGACAGCACTGCAATCAACCCCCCCACATCTTTTGGCTCTTCAACTTTAGAATTGACCTTTTTATGGGGATTTACAACTCAGACTACAATTGCAAACACAAGAGCATTCTCTGGGCATCAAGTATCTATTTCTGCAACCAAAACTCCAGAAAGTACCACTGCAGCAAAAGAAAGAGTCACAACTGAGATGAGAACAGTTGATAAAAAAACTATGGAAATCACCACACCACCTTCAACTTCAGAGGGTACCAACACTTTAATCATGAAAAACAAAATTACCAGACCAGAATCAACACCTTTAGAAAGAACAAAAACTGAGCCTGTAACAACTCCCATGAACATGACAATAATTACAGGTGCTCAAATATTACCAACATTAACAACCAAAGAAATCATCAAATATGAATTTACAACAAAAACTACAGCAACTAAAGCAACATCAGAAAAAAAGGCAACAGAGCAAACATCTAAAGAAAGCATTAAATCTGAACCCAATGCTACAAAAATTGAATTCACAGCAGCACCGAAAACAACAGAAAGTGCTCCAACTGAGCCAACAACACACACTCCAACTGAATCTACCACGACAAATGCTCAAACTGAACATACAACAAGCACTACAACTACAAACACAGCAACTGAACCTACAACTACAAACACTCCAACTGAGTCTACCACGACAAATGCTCAAACTGAACATACAACAAGCACTACAACTACAAACACAGCAACTGAACCTACAACTACAAACACTCCAACTGAATCTATGACTACAAGCACTGTAACTGAACCTAAAATGGGAAATACTCCAACTGAAGCTAGAACTACAATAACTCCAACTGACCATACAACAAAATGCACTCTACCTGAACATACAAATACAAACACTCCAACTGTAATAAAAACTACAAACACTACAACTGTACCTTCAACTTTACACCCTCTAACTGAACCTACAACCACAAATACTCCAGCTGAAATTAAAACTACAAAAACTCCAACTGAACTTACAACTACAAAGACTTCAACTGAACCTAATATGACAACCATTTTAACTGAACTTACAACCACAAACACTCCATCTGAAACTAAAACTACAAACACTCCAAGTGAACCTAGCATTACATACACTCTAAGTGAACCTAGAACAACAAACACTTCAAGTGAATTTATCAGTACAAACACTCCATCTCAACCTAAAATGGCAAACACTCCAACTAAAATGATAATAACAAACACTCAATCTGAGCCTAAACCTATAAACCCTCCAACTGAACCTACAACTACGAACACACCAACTACAGCTACAACTGCCAGCACTCCAACTGAAAATACAACTGCAAACACTCAGTTTGCACCAACAACTACAAGCATGCAAACGGAACCAACAACTACAAGCACTGCGACTGAATTTATAACTACAAACACTCAAATTGGACATATAACTACAAACACTCCCACTGAATCAAAATCCACAAACACTCCAACTAAACATACAACTACAAACACTCCAAGTGAACCTAGCATTACATACACTCTAAGTGAACCTAGAACGACAAAAAGTTCAACTGAATGTATCACTACAAGCACTCCATCTCAATCTAAAATGGCAAACACTCCAACTAAAATGATAATAACAAACACTCAATCTGAGCCTAAACCTATAAACCCTCCAACTGAACCTACAACTACGAACACACCAACTAGAGCTACAACTACGAACTCTACAACTGAAAATACAACTACAAACACTCCTTCCGAGCCAACAACTACAACCCCTCCAACTGAACCAACAACTACAAACACTCCAACTGGATATATAACTACAAACACTCAAATTGGACATATAACTACAAACACTCAAATTGGACATATAACTACAAACACTACCACTGAATCAAAAGTCACAAACACTCCAACTAACCATGGAACTACAAACACTCCCACTGAACTTACAACTACAAACACTCCATGTGAACCTAGTAATACATACACTCAAAGTGAACTTAGAACGACAAACACTTCAACTGAATTTATCACTACAAACACTCCATCTCAACCTAAAATGGCAAACACTCCTACTTCAACGATAACAAACACTCCATCTGAGCCTAAACCTATAAACCCTCCAACTGAATCTATAACTACAAACACACAAACTAGAGCTACAACTACCAACACTCCAACTGAAAATACAACTGCAAACACTCAGTTTGCACCAACAACTACAAGCACGCAAACTGAACCAACAACTACAAGCACTGCGACTGAATTTATAACTACAAACACTCAAATTGGACATATAACTACAAACACTCCCACTGAATCAAAATCCACAAACACTCCAACTAAACATACAACTACAAACACTCCAAGTGAACCTAGCATTACATACACTCTAAGTGAACCTAGGACGACAAACAGTTCAACTGAATTTATCACTACAAGCTTTCCATCTCAATCTAAAATGGCAAACACTCCAACTAAAATGATAATAACAAACACTCAATCTGAGCCTAAACTTATAAACCCTCCAACTGAACATACAACTAGGAACACACCAACTAAAGCTACAACTACAAACACTCCAACTGAAAATACAACTTCAAACACTCTGTCCGAGCCAACAACTCCAACCACTTTAACTGAACCATCAACTGCAAACACTCCAACTGGATATATAACTACAAACCCTCAAATTCAACATTTACCAACAAACACTCCAAGTGAACCTAGACCTACAAACACTGTAAGCCAACCTAGTATGACAAACACTTCAACTGAACCTATAACAACAAACACACAAACTAGACCTACAACTACAAACAATCCAACTGAACCAACAACTACAAACACTCCAACTGCACCTAGAACTACAAATACTCCACCTGAACCTAAAACGACAAACAATCCATCTGAACCTAAAACTACCAATCCTCTAATTGAACCTAGAACTACAAGCCACCCAACAGAACCTTCTGCAGATAAAAACACTTCAGCTCAACCTACAATTACAAACAATTCAGCTAAACCTAAAACTTCCAACACTCCAATTGAACTTACTATTACAAACCCTCCAACTGAACCTCCAACCACTGCAACTGAACCTGCATCTACAAACACTCCAACTGCACATACTCTACAAATAACTACATATAGTCCTGCTGAAGCTAAAACTACAAACCCTCTGATGGAACCTAAGATTCCAAACACTGTATCTAAAAGTTCTAACACTCATACTGGACCTAGAACTACAAACACTCCAACTGAGACTACAACTACAAACACCCCATCTACATCTAAGACTACAAACTCTCCAGCTAAACCTACAGCTGCAAACCTTCCAATTGAACCTAAAATTACAAATCCTCCAACTGAACCTAAAACTACAAACAATCCAACTGAAATTTCAACTACTTATACTGCAGCTCAACCTACACATAAAAACACACCAACAGAACCTACAATTACAAACTCTCCAACTGTATATAGAACTACAAGCACTCCAATTGAAACTACAACTACAAACACCCCATCTGCATATAAGACTACAAACCCTACAACTGATCCTACAACTACAAACACCCCAACTGCACCTACAACTACACGCACTCTAATAGAACCTTCATCTACATACAGTCCTGCTGAAGCCAAAACTACAAACTCTCTGATGGAACCTAAGATTCCAAACACTCAATCTGTTCCTAAAAGTACTATCACTCATACTGGACCTAGAACTACAAACACTCCAACTGAGACTACAACTACAAACACCCCATCTACATCTAAGACTACAAACTCTCCAGCTAAACGTACAACTGCAAACCTTCCAATTGAACCTAAAATGACAAATTCTACAACTGAACCCAAAACTACAAACAATCCAACTGAAATTTCAACTACTTATACTGCAGCTCAACCTACAAATAAAAACACACCAACGGAACCTACACTTGCAAACTCTTCAACTTTATATAGAACTACAAGCACTCCAATTGAAACTCCAACTACAAACACCCCATCTGCATATAAGACTACAAACCCTACAACTGATCCTATAACTACAAACACCCCAATTGCACCTAGAACTACAAGCACTCTAATAGAACCTTCATCTACATACAGTCCTGCTGAAGCTAAAACTACAAACTCTCTGATGGAACCTAAGATTACAAACACTCAATCTGTTCCTAAAAGTACCATCACTCATACTGGACCTAGAACTACAAACACTCCAACTGAGACTACAACTACAAATACCCCATCTACATCTAAGACTACAAATTCTCCAGCTAAACCTACAACTGCAAACCTTCCAACTGAACCTAAAATTACAAATCCTACAACTGAACCCAAAACTACAAACAATCCAAATGAAATTTCAACTACTTATTCTGCAGCTCAACCTACAAATAAAAACAAACCAACGGAACCTACACTTACAAACTCTCCAACTGTATATAGAACTGCAAGCACTCCAATTGAAACTACAACTACAAACATCCCATCTGCATATAAGACTACAAACCTTACAACTGATCCTATAACTACAAACACCCCAACTGCACCTAGAACTACAAGCACTCTAATAGAACCTTCATCTACATACGGTCCTGCTGAAGCTAAAACTACAAACTCATTGACTGAACCTAAGAATCCAAACACTCAATCTATAAATAAAATTACTAACACTTCAACTGGACTTAGAACTACAAACACTCCTACTGAACCTACAACTATAAACATACCAACTGAAACTACATCTCCAAACACTCCTGCACCTAGAACTGCATACTTTCCATCTGAGCCTAAAACTACAAATACTCCAACTAAACCTAAAACTACAAATCTTCTAACAGAACCAATAACTACAAACCATCCAACAGAACCTTCAACTACATACATTCCAGCTGAACCTACATATAAAAACATTCCAACTGAACCTACAATTGCAAACTCTGCAACTGGACCTACAACTACAAACACTCCAATTAAACTTCCTACTAAATACACACCAGGTGAACCTACAACTACAAGCACTACAACTGAGCCTATAACTACAAACACCCTAACTAAACCGATAACCATAAACACTCTAACTGAACCCACTACAACAAAAGCTCCAATTGAACCCAATAATACAAACCCTCCATCTGAACCTACTATTACAAGCTCTCCAACTGGACTTACACCTACATATACTCTAACTGAATCTCAAACTACAAACCCTCAATCTGAGCTTAAAACTACAAACACCACTTCTATGCCCAAAACTACAAAACCTCTATCTGAATCTACAAGCACATACACTACAGCTGAACCTAAAACAACAAACACTTCAAATGTACTTAAAAATACAAACACTGAAACTGAACCTTCAACTGAATGCACCACAATAAAATTCCCAACTGTGAAGTTGAGCAAAACAGAGATGACAGCAAGAAAAACAGCCACAGCTCCTGAAAGCACAGTAACTGAGCCCACCAGTACAAAAGTAACAATGGAATACACAATAAGGACTAACACAGCAATGCAATCTAGAACTACTGAGAGCAACACATTCATAAATACAAAAGAAAGTAAAACAACTTCAGAGAGCACCTCAGCTAAGATCAACATAACTCCTAATAGTATGACAAATGAACAAATAACAACAAAGAGTACTATAACTGAACAAAGCACAACACCAGAAACCAGCAAAACTGAACCTGCAACAAAAGAAAGTATAACAGCAGAATACTCTACCTCAACAACAGAACCTATTAGAGAACCTAAAACTAAAAATCAACTTAATGGTCTCACAACTGCAGCATACGCTAAAAGTTTTACACTTGAACCCACTCAAGATATTACCACTAACAAACTACAAACTGTGAAAGGAACAATGACTTCACACTTATTAACAAATCCCTTGATTACTGAACATACAATGACAGAAAACACCTTAACTGATCCTGCAATAACAGATACAATGGCTACTAGATCAATAAATGATAAAAATACTACAAGTGAATATACAAAAGCAGAGATCACAACAGACCTAAAAACAATGGCTGAGAGCAGCACTACTACATTTTCAATAGAAAGTATCATAACTAAACCTAAAGCTACAAATAGTTCCACAATTGCTGTCAACACAATGTCCACCACAACTGAAACCATAACACAAAGCAGCACAACTGAACCCACAAAAGAAAGAAGGACAACAAAACCCACATCAGAAAGCAGCACAACCATACTCAAAACAGAAAACAGCAAAAGTAAACACACAACAGAGAACAACACAACTGAAGCCCCAACAGAAAACAATACAACTAAACTCACAACAGAGAACAGCACAACTGAAAGAAGCACAACTGAACGTACAACAGAAATCAGTGCAACTGAACTCCCAAAAGAAATAAGTACAAATAAACACACAACAGAGAAAAGTACAAACTGAACCCACAACAAAGAACAATACAACTAAACTCACAACAGAGAGCAGCAGAACCAAACCCATAACAGAAATCAGTACAATTAAACTCACAACAGAAAGCAGCACAACTGAACCTAGCACAAGTGAATCCACAACAGAAAGCAGCACAACAGAAGCCACAACTGAAACCAGCACAACTAAACCCACAACACATATTAGCACAAATGAAATGACAACAGAAAGCAGCACAACTGAAACCACCAAGGAAATCAGCACACCCGAACTCACAAAAGAAAGCAACACAACTGAACCTACATCAGAAAGAAGCACAACTGAACCCACAACAGAAATCAATACAACTAAACTCCCAATGAACATAAGCTCAACTGAACCCAACACAGAAATTAGTAAAATGAAACTCCCAACGAAAAAAAGCACAACTAAAGACACAACAGAAAGCAGCACAAATAAACCCAGAACTGAAAGCAGCACAACTGACCTGATAACAGAAATAAGCACAACCGAACCCACAACAGGTATCAGTACAACAAAACCCACAGCTGAAAAAAACAAAACTGAACCCACAACTGAAAGAAGCACAACTGACCCTATAACAGAAATCAGCACAACTGAACCAACATCTGAAAGAAGCACAAATATACCCAGAACTGAAAAAAGCACAACTGAACCCACAACGGACATCAGCACAACTGAACTGACAAAACAAAGCAGTGCAACTGAACCTACTACAAAAAGCAGCACAATGGAACTTACAAAAGAAAGCAGCACAATTGAACCCACACCAGACATCCGCACAACTGAACTGAAAACAGAAAGGAGTACAACTGAACCTACTACAGAAAGCAGCACAACTGAACACAAAAAAGAAAGCAGAACAAGCAGTACAAATGAACCTACAACAGAAAGCAGCAAAACTGAACTCACAACAGAAAGCAGCACAACTGACCACATAATAAAAAGCAGCACAACTAACCCCATAACAGAAAGCAGCACAACTGACCCCACTACAGAAATCAGTACAACAGAAAAAAGCACAACAGACCCCACAACAGGTATCAGTACAACAAAACCCACAGCTGAAAAAAACAAAACTGAACCCACAACTGAAAGAGGCACAACTGAACCTAAAACAGAAAGCAGTAAAGCTGAACCCACAACTGAAAGAAGCACAACTGACCCTATAACAGAAATCAGCACAACTGAACCCACATCTGAAAGAAGCACAAATAAACCCACAACTGAAAAAAGCACAACTGAACCCACAACAGACATCAGCACAACTGAACTGACAAAACAAAGCAGTGCAACTGAACCTACTACAAAAAGCAGCACAATGGAACTTACAAAAGAAAGCAGCACAATTAAACCCACACCAGACATCCGCACAACTGAACTGAAAACAGAAAGGAGTACAACTGAACCTACTACAGAAAGCAGCACAACTGAACACAAAAAAGAAAGCAGAACAAGCAGTACAAATAAACCTACAACAGAAAGCAGCAAAACTGAACTCACAACAGAAAGCAGCACAACTGACCACATAATAGAAAGCAGCACAACTAACCCCATAACAGAAATCAGCACAACCGAACCCACAACAGGTATCAGTACAACAAAACCCACAGCTGAAAAAAACAAAACTGAACCCACAACTGAAAAAAGCACAACTGAACCCACAACGGACATCAGCACAACTGAACTGACAAAACAAAGCAGTGCAACTGAACCTACTACAAAAAGCAGCACAATGGAACTTACAAAAGAAAGCAGCACAATTGAACCCACACCAGACATCCGCACAACTGAACTGAAAACAGAAAGGAGTACAACTGAACCTACTACAGAAAGCAGCACAACTGAACACAAAAAAGAAAGCAGAACAAGCAGTACAAATGAACCTACAACAGAAAGCAGCAAAACTGAACTCACAACAGAAAGCAGCACAACTGACCACATAATAAAAAGCAGCACAACTAACCCCATAACAGAAAGCAGCACAACTGACCCCACTACAGAAATCAGTACAACAGAAAAAAGCACAACAGACCCCACAACAGGTATCAGTACAACAAAACCCACAGCTGAAAAAAACAAAACTGAACCCACAACTGAAAGAGGCACAACTGAACCTACAACAGAAAGCAGTAAAGCTGAACCCACAACTGAAAGAAGCACAACTGACCCTATAACAGAAATCACCACAACTGAACCCACATCTGAAAGAAGCACAAATAAACCCACAACTGAAAAAAGCACAACTGAACCTACAACGGACGTCAGCACAACTGAACTGACAAAACAAAGCAGTGCAACTGAACCTACTACAAAAAGCAGCACAATGGAACTTACAAAAGTAAGCAGCACAATTAAACCCACACCAGACATCCGCACAACTGAACTGAAAACAGAAAGGAGTACAACTGAACCTACTACAGAAAGCAGCACAACTGAACACAAAAAAGAAAGCAGAACAAGCAGTACAAATAAACCTACAACAGAAAGCAGCAAAACTGAACTCACAACAGAAAGCAGCACAACTGACCACATAATAGAAAGCAGCACAACTAACCCCATAACAGAAATCAGCACAACCGAACCCACAACAGGTATCAGTATAACAAAACCCACAGCTGAAAAAAACAAAACTGAACCTACAACAGAAAACAGTACAACTGAACCCACAACTGAAAGCAGCACAACTGAACCCATGAGTGACATCACCACAACTGAGCTCACAGCTGAAAGCAGCTTAATTGAACTGATAACAGAAAGCAGCCCAAGTGAATCCCCAACTGAAAGCAGCACAAATGATCCTATAACAGAAATAAGCAAAACTGAACTCACTACTGAAATCAACACATCTGAACTCACAACAAAAATAAGCACAACTGAAATCACAAATGAAAGTAGCACAACCAAACTCTCAACTGAAAAATGTACAACTGAACCAACAATAGAATTTAGTACAACTGAACTCACTACTGAAGGCAGCACAACTGAACTCACAACTGAAAAAAGCACAACTGAACTCACAACTGAAAAAAGCACAACTGAACCCACAACTGAAAGCAGCACAATTGAAAGCAGCACAACTGAACTCACAACTGAAAAAAGCACAACTGAACCCACAAATGAAAGCAGTACAACTGAACCCCGAACTAAAATCAGCACAACTGAAAGCAGCACAACTGAACTCACCACAGAAATCAACAAAACTGAAAGCAGCTTAAATGAACTTACAACAAAAGGCAGCCCAAGTGAACCCCCAACTGAAAGCCGCACAAATTATCCTATAACGGAAATAAGCAAAACTGAAATCACAAATGAAAGTAGCACAACCAAACTCTCAACTGAAAAATGTACAACTGAACCAACAATAGAATTTAGTACAACTGAACTCACTACTGAAGGCAGCACAACTGAACTCACAACTGAAAAAAGCACAACTGAACCCACAACTGAAAAAAGCACAACTGAACCCACAACTGAAAGCAGCACAATTGAAAGCAGCACAACTGAACTCACAACTGAAAAAAGCACAACTGAACCCACAAATGAAAGCAGTACAACTGAACCCCGAACTAAAATCAGCACAACTGAAAGCAGCACAACTGAACTCACCACAGAAATCAACAAAACTGAAAGCAGCTTAAATGAACTTACAACAAAAGGCAGCCCAAGTGAACCCCCAACTGAAAGCCGCACAAATTATCCTATAACGGAAATAAGCAAAACTGAAATCACAAATGAAAGTAGCACAACCAAACTCTCAACTGAAAAATGTACAACTGAACCAACAATAGAATTTAGTACAACTGAACTCACTACTGAAGGCAGCACAACTGAACTCACAATTGAAAAAAGCACAACTGAACCCACAACTGAAAGCAACACAACTGAAAGCAGCACAACTGAACTCACAACTGAAAGCAGCACAACTGAAAGCAGCACAACTGAAAGCAGCACAACTGAAAGCAGCACAACAGAAAGCAGCACAACTGAACTCACCACAGAAATCAACACAACTGAAAGCAGCTTAACTGAACTGACAACAAAAAGCAGCACAAGTGAACCCCCAACTGAAAGCAACACAACTGAAAGAAGTACAACTGAATCTACAACAGAAAGCAGCAGAACTGAACTCACAACAGAAAGCAGCACAACTGAAAGAAGTGCAACTGAATCTACAACAGAAAGCAGCAGAACTGAACTCACAACAGAAATCAGCACAACTGAACCTGCAACAGAAATAAGCACAATTGAGCTCACAACAAAAATAAGCACAACTGAAAGCAGCCCAAATGAGCTGACAACAGAAATCAGCACACATGAACTCACTACCGAATGCAACACAACTGAACTTACAACTGAAAAAAGTACAATGGAGCTGACATCAGAAAGCAGCACAATTGAACTAACAGCAGAAAGAAGCAAAATTGAATACATAACAGAACTAACAACTACATATATTCCAACCAAGATCAAATTAGTTGCAACAACAATTTGGAAAACCAACACTGAATCGACAGGAGAAACAATTCGGACTGAAAGCACAACAGAAGCCATAACATTTTCGGAAAGTGGCACCACTCTATCTTCAATCAGAGGTGGGTAGTAATTATTTTACATTGGTATGAGTACATTTTTATTGTATCTAGTTTATGCACACTGTTCTTTTTAGTAAACCTTTTCCACATAAAATAATTAACTTGATTAAAGCAAGATTGTAAATCGTTTAAATACAAAATCATTAGGCAAAGAAAAAAAAAATATATATGTATAAGTATTAGAAGTGACTGAACTGTACATAAACATTAAATGATTCACAAAAATTATGTCACTCGTATACATAGATATGAACATATTTCTTTAAAAAATTACTTCAATTTATAAAATGCATTTTTCAATTTTTAGAGCATTATTAATTAACTCCACATTCACACGCCGCAGATTGACAAAACATGGCTGCCATTCTGTGCCTCATGTCCACCACCAAACAGACCCCACCAGTCACACACATCCATACATAATTTATTATTATATTAGACTAATGCTGAATAAATGTGTCAATGTACCAATGTTGGAGTATAATTACATTAAGAGTTGTGTTAATGAATTTATATTTATTCTTGACTGATTTAAAGAGTTTTAAAATGGACCCTAGTATGGCAGAATGTTTTATTTTATTTAGGAACTGATTACAATAAAACAAATTTCATTATAAAAAAAGATAATGCATGTAATAATATTCTGTTGTGTCATGCAAACCATGTTAGCAGGAAAGACAGGCAGAAGCAGCATCTATTTTCCATTTTCGTTTTTTTATAACAAAGCTTTTAACATAATAAATAAACAGATTACACACAATGCACTGTAATTGTCACACATGGAAACTCAAATAATTATACAGTGATAGTTAATACTGCTAAAACAAAAAATACTACTGTTGGCATACAGAAAATATATGCAGAAACCACAATGAATAACAAAATATTTTTGTATTTTTTAACTGCAAGGTGGAGTCAATTCATTCTCAGCTTAGTTCATTCACTCAGTAGCCTTAACTTCTGCAGCCTCTGTTAACATTGTTCTCACTACTGATGACATGTTCGCTGCTTTCTTTTTACCTACTGCTGACAAAATTGGTTGTGTTATTATGAAGTTCACTGACTCATCCACTTGTCAACTTGATTCTTTGCCAACCAATTTTGTCAAGCTATGGCTCCCAGCTTTGTTAGAGCTTATTATCTCCATTATTCATGTTTCTATCCTGTCTGGTGTGGTTCCCAAGTTATTCAAGGCTACAGCAGTCACAAATACTAAAAAAACCTGGCACTGACCAAAGCAACCTGGATAACTTCAGTCCAATCTCAAGTCTGTTTTTTCTCTGGCTAAAATACTGAAAAAGTGTGTTAATCCTCAGCTACAGGACTTTATATCCAATAACAATCTTTATGAACATGAGTCAGGTTTCTTTCTGGTTTAGATCCTACCTTGGTCAGTGATCACAGTTTATGCAAATCAGCTCATATCGCTCTCAATCTTCTCTTGTCATGTGTGGTGTCCCCAGGGAATCTATTCTTGGGCCTCTACTTTTTCTCATCTACATTCTTCCGCTAAGTGATATTTTTAGCAAATATGATACTAAATTTCACTGCTGTGCTGACGACACCCAGCTCTATGCAGTGGTTTAGTCGGGACTATACGCAGATAAATTCCGTTTGCCTTCTTTTTTCCCTGAATTGTTTGGGTATTACAAATTTTGATGATCAATTATGGTGTATATCCTCAGTATACTCACTTGTTTTGCTGATTAGACTTCCCCAATTTATGTGTATTTGCATTCCCTTTAACTGACTAGCAAGTGTTTTTTTATAGTATCAACTTGCTACTTAATTTGCTGCAATTGGTGTATTTTTAATTTCTATTTTGTTAAATAAACTAATTTTATTAACTACATGAAATAAATGTTATTTATTAACATTTTTGTTAAATAAATAATTGACTACTATTCAATCAAAGAAAATGGACTTTCGTCATTTCCTTGCCCACTTTTATATAAAATTTGGGTTAGGTAAGTTAAGGTGACTTTTTTAGGACTACACCACTGATCTCCACCAAACCTTCTGCTACACTGGTTCCTCCTTCTTTCTCTACCTCTCCCTCTGAGCTGAAATCTTGGTTCACATCCAATCAGTTAAAACTTAATAGCTCTAAGATTGAGACAGATTTAAATGGTTCTCAATCTTCACTCTCTAAAATTCAAACCCTCAAAGTCAAACTGGATGGCATAACAACAATCCATCTCTCACAAGGCCAAAAGTATTGAAGTCATCATCGACTGCACTCTCTCGCTGGAGCCCCAAATGAAAGCTGCCACACGTACTGCTTAATTCTTTATCAGGAAAATTAATAATCTTTAACAATTTCTCAGAGTACTACACCAAAACTAGTCCTTGCCTATGTAACCCCCATCTAGACTTCTGTATCTCACTGTTTCATGGCCTGCCAGCCAAGACTCGGCCAAAACAAGTTACAGCTAGTCCAAAATGCCACCGCTAGACAGATAACACGCACACCATGCTCTGATCACACCGCCCTGGTCCTCCAACATGTCCACTGGCTCCCTATACATTTTTTTTATCTAAATTCAAAGTTATTCTCCTCATTCTCAAGGTACTATACAGCTCCGCTCTCTTCTATATTAATGACCTTTTCTCGATCTGCTCTTACTTATATGCACTTGACTCTAGCACCACCCTCTCTTTCACTCTCCCCCCCTCAACCAAGATTCTCTCTTGGTGAACGAGCATTTTGCTGTGCTGCTTCTGCTCTGTGGAACCACTTACTTAGTGCCATCTACAGAAGCCTGGATCTGCAAACTCTTAAATTCAGGCTTAAAACACACTTTTTTAGACAGGCTTTTAACTTTAAGTACTTTGACTTATTGTTTGTGTGTCTCTCATCTGTTGCTCTTTGTTGTGCTCTGTAGCTTACTGCTGTCAGGTGTCCTGAAAGGGGCAAGCAAATAAAATGTATTATTATTACAATTAATATTAATCATGGCTTGCCAAATGCTAAATTAATTTGCTTTCAACTTTTACATGTCCTAATGCTTTTTAAAAATAATATATTAGCTTAATATTAAGGTATATCCAGAACTTACTAAAGTAGATTACCAGACAAATTGAAAACCTACGACTGAATTCTTGCAAAGCCTTTAAAGTAAGCGTAAACCTTATGTTCTTAACTCTCTCACAAATCTGGCCCATCTTACAATAAATAAGTTTGATTTCAAGAACTTGTAATACAAGGTTTATAATACAATAAATGTATTAGAGGGAAGATTTACATATCAAGATGAAAATTAATCAAAGTATGTACAACTGAACTCACAACAGAAAGCAGCACGAGTGAACCCAATGCTGAAAATAGTACAACTGAACCAACTAAAGAAAGTAGTACAACTACACCCATTACAGAACGGACCACAACAATAACCACAACAGAAAGCATCACAACTGAACCCACAACAGAAAGCACCACAGCTGAACCCACAACAGAAAGCACCACAAGTGAACCAGCCACAGAAACCAGCACAAGTAAACTAACTACAGAAAGCAGCACAATTGAGCTTATAACAAAAATCAGCAAAACTAGACTCACAACAGAATACAGCACAACTGAACCTACAACAGAAAGCTACACAACTGAACCTAGCACAGAAAGCAGCACTGAATTTAGCACAGTTGAACTCAGCATGACTGAATTCACAACAGAAAGCATCACAGGTACCCTCACCACAGAAAGCAGCACAACTAAACCTACCACTGGATTTAGCACATTTGAACCCACCACAGAAAGCAGAACAACTAAAATCATTTCAGAAATCAGCACAACTGAACTTACCACTGAAATCAGCACAACTGAATTCACAAAAGAAAGCATAACAAGTAATGTCACCACAGAAAGTAGCACAACTGAACTGACCACAGGCTTCAGCACAACTGAACTCAAAACAGATAGCAGCACAACCGAACCCACCACAGAAAGCAGCACTATTGAACCTACCACTGAAATCAGCACAACTGAACTCACAACAGAAAGCAGCATAACTGAAATCAATACAGACATCAGCACAACTGAACTCACCACAGAAATGAGCACACCAGAACTCACGACAGAAATCAGCAGCACTGAACTTATCAATAAAATCAGCACAACTGAAATCAGCACAACTGTGACCTCAGAAAGCAGCACAACTGAACTTACAACAGATAGCAGCACAACTGGACTCACAACAGAAAGTAGCACAACTTAAACTACAATAGAAAGCAGTACAACAAGAATTACAACAGAAAGCACCACCACTGAAACTACAACAGAAAGAAGCACAACTCAACTCACTAAAGAAATCACCACCAATGAACTCACAACAGATAGCAGCACAACTGAACCCACCACTGAAATCAGCACAACTGACCTCACAACAAAAAGCATCATAACTGAAATCACCGCAGAAATCAGCAGCACTGAACTTACCACTAAAATCAGCACAACTGAAATCACCACAAATGTGCTCACCTCAGAAAGCAGCACAACTGAACTTGCCACAGGCTTCAGCACAACTGAACTCAAAACAGAAAGCAGCACAACCGAACACACTACAGAAAGCAGCACTATTGAACCTACCCCTGAATTCAGCACAACTGAACTCACAACAGAAAGCAGCACACCTGAACTCAAAACAGATAGCAGCACAACTGAATCCACAACAGAAATCAGCAGCACTGAACTTACCACTAAAATCAGCATAGCTGAAATCACCCCTGACATCAGCACAACTGAAATCAGCACAACTGTGCTTACCTCAGATAACAGCATAACTGGACTCACAACAGAAAGTAGCACAACTGAACCTACAACAGAAAGCAGCTCAACTCAACTCACCAAAGAAATCAGCACCAGTGAACTCACAACAGATAGAAACACAACTGAACCCAATACAGAAAGTAGCACTATTGAACATATCACTGAAATCAGCACAACTGAACTCACCACAAAAATAAGCACAGCTGATATCCCCACAGAATTCAGCACAACTGAGCTCACCTCAGAAAGCAGCACAACTGAACTCAAAACAGATAGCAGCCACACCGAACCCACCACAGAAAACAGCAATATTGAACCTACCACTGAAAGCAGCAAAACTGATATCAAAACAGATAGCAGCACAACTGAACTCACCACAGAAATAAGCAGCACTGAACTTACCACTAAAATCAGCACAGCTGAAATCACCACTGAAATCAGCACAATTGAAATAACCACAAATGTGCTCACCTCAGAAAGCAGCACAACTGAACTTGCCACAGGCTTCAGCGCAACTGAACTCAAAACAGAAAGCAGCACACCTGAACTCACGACAGAAATCATCAGCACTGAACTAACCACTAACATCAGCACAACTGAAATCACCACGGAAATAATTACAACTGAACTCAAAACAGATAGCAGCACAACTGAACCCACAACAGAAAGCAGCACTATTAAACCTACCCCTGAATTCAGCACAACTGAACTCACAACAGAAAGCAGCACACCTGAACTCACGACAGAAATCATCAGCACTGAACTAACCACTAACATCAGCACAACTGAAATCACCACGGAAATAATTACAACTGAACTCAAAACAGATAGCAGCACAACCGAACCCACAACAGAAAGCAGCAGCACTGAACTTACCACTAAAATAAGCACAACTGAAATCACCACTGATTTCCCCTCAACTGACCTCATAACAGAAATCAGCATAACTGAAATCACATCAGACAGCAGCACAACTGAACTCGCCACTGAAATCAGCAGCACTGAACTTACCACTAAAATCAGCAAAACGGAAATCTCCACTGACATCAGCACAACTGAAATAAGCACAAATGTGCTTACCTCAGAAAGCAGCACAACCGAACTTACCACAGGCTTCAGCACAACTGAACTCAAAACAGATAGCAGCACAACCGAACCCACCACAGAAAGCAGCACTATTGACCCTACCACTGAAAGCAGCATAACTGATATCAAAACAGAAAGTAGCACACCAGAACTCACCACAGAAATCAGCAGCACTGAACTTACCACTACAATCAGCACAGCTGAAATCCCCACTGAATTCAGCATAACTGAGCTCACCCCGGAAAGCAGCACAACTGAACTTACAACAGACTTAAGCACAACTGAACTAAAAACAGATAGCAGCCACACTGAACCCACCACAGAAAACAGCACTATTGAACCTACCACTGAAAGCAGCATAACTGATATCAAAACAGATAGCAGCACAACTGAACTCACCACAGAAATAAGCAGCACTGAACTTACCACTAAAATCAGCACAGCTGAAATCCCCACTGAATTCAGCACAACTGAGTTCCCCTCAGAAAGCAGCACAACTGAACTCACCACAGACTTCAGCACAACTGAACTTAAAACAGATAGCAGCACAACTGGACTCACAACAGAAAGCAGCACAACTGAACCCACAACAGAAATCAGCACAGCTGAAATCATTACAGAAAGTAGCAGCACAACTGAACTTACCAGAAACACCAGCACCACTGAACTTACTACTAAAATCAGCACAGCTGAAATCTCCCCTGACATCAGCACAACTGATATCAGCACAAATGTGCTTACTTCAGAAAGCAGCACAACCGAACCTACCACAGGCTTCAGCACAACTGAACTCAAAACAGATAGCAGCACAACCGAACCCACCACAGAAAGCAGCACTATTGACCCTACCATTGATATCAGCACAACTGAACTCACAACAGAAAGCAGCACACCAGAATTCACGACAGAAATCAGCAGCACTGAACTTACCACTAAAATCAGCACAGCTGAAATCCCCACTGAATTCAGCATAACTGAGCTCACCCCGGAAAGCAGCACAACTGAACTTACAACAGACTTAAGCACAACTGAACTAAAAACAGATAGTAGCCACACTGAACCCACCACAGAAAACAGCACTATTGAACCTACCACTGAAAGCAGCATAACTGATATCAAAACAGATAGCAGTACAACTGAACTCACCACAGAAATAAGCAGCACTGAACTTACCACTAAAATCAGCACAGCTGAAATCACCACTGAAATCAGCACAACTGAGTTCCCCTCAGAAAGCAGCACAACTGAACTCACCACAGACTTCAGCACAACTGAACTTAAAACAGATAGCAGCACAACTGGACTCACAACAGAAAGCAGCACAACTGAACCCACATCAGAAAACAGCACAGCTGAAATCATTACAGAAAGTAGCAGCACAACTGAACTTACCAGAAACATCAGCACCACTGAACTTACTACTAAAATCAGCACAACTGAAATCTCCCCTGACATCAGCACAACTGATATCAGCACAAATGTGCTTACTTCAGAAAGCAGCACAACCGAACCTACCACAGGCTTCAGCACAACTGAACTCAAAACAGATAGCAGCACAACCGAACCCACCACAGAAAGCAGCACTATTGACCCTACCATTGAAATCAGCACAACTGAACTCACAACAGAAAACAGCACACCAGAATTCACGACAGAAATCAGCAGCACTGAACTTACCACTACAATCAGCACAGCTGAAATCCCCACTGAATTCAGCATAACTGAGCTCACCCCGGAAAGCAGCACAACTGAACTTACAACAGACTTAAGCACAACTGAACTAAAAACAGATAGCAGCCACACTGAACCCACCACAGAAAACAGCACTATTGAACCTACCACTGAAAGCAGCATAATTGATATCAAAACAGATAGCAGCACAACTGGACTCACAACAGAAAGCAGCACAACTGAACCCACAACAGAAATCAGCACAGCTGAAATCATTACAGAAAGTAGCAGCACAACTGAACTTACCAGAAACATCAGCACCACTGAACTTACTACTAAAATCAGCACAGCTGAAATCTCCCCTGACATCAGCACAACTGATATCAGCACAAATGTGCTTACTTCAGAAAGCAGCACAACCGAACCTACCACAGGCTTCAGCACAACTGAACTCAAAACAGATAGCAGCACAACCGAACCCACCATAGAAAGCAGCACTATTGACCCTACCATTGAAATCAGCACAACTGAACTCACAACAGAAAGCAGCACACCAGAATTCACTACAGAAATCAGCAGCACTGAACTTACCACTAAAATCAGCACAGCTGAAATCCCCACTGAATTCAGCATAACTGAGCTCACCCCGGAAAGCAGCACAACTGAACTTACAACAGACTTAAGCACAACTGAACTAAAAACAGATAGCAGCCACACTGAACCCACCACAGAAAACAGCACTATTGAACCTACCACTGAAAGCAGCATAACTGATATCAAAGCAGATAGCAGCACAACTGAACTCACCACAGAAATAAGCAGCACTGAACTTACCACTAAAATCAGTACAGCTGAAATCACCACTGAAATCAGCACAACTGAGTTCCCCTCAGAAAGCAGCACAACTGAACTCACCACAGACTTCAGCACAACTGAACTTAAAACAGATAGCAGCACAACTGGACTCACAACAGAAAGCAGCACAACTGAACCCACATCAGAAATCAGCACAGCTGAAATCATTACAGAAAGTAGCAGCACAACTGAACTTACCAGAAACATCAGCACCACTGAACTTACTACTAAAATCAGCACAGCTGAAATCTCCCCTGACATCAGCACAACTGATATCAGCACAAATGTGCTTACTTCAGAAAGCAGCACAACCGAACCTACTACAGGCTTCAGCACAACTGAACTCAAAACAGATACCAGCACAACCGAACCCACCACAGAAAGCAGCGCTATTGACCCTACCATTGAAATCAGCACAACTGAACTCACAACAGAAAGCAGCACACCAGAATTCACGACAGAAATCAGCAGCACTGAACTTACCACTACAATCAGCACAGCTGAAATCCCCACTGAATTCAGCATAACTGAGCTCACCCCGGAAAGCAGCACAACTGAACTTACAACAGACTTAAGCACAACTGAACTAAAAACAGATAGCAGCCACACTGAACCCACCACAGAAAACAGCACTATTGAACCTACCACTGAAAGAAGCATAACTGATATCAAAACAGATAGCAGCACAACTGAACTCACCACAGAAATAAGCAGCACTGAACTTACCACTAAAATCAGCACAGCTGAAATCCCCACTGAATTCAGCATAACTGAGCTCACCCCGGAAAGCAGCATAACTGAACTTACAACAGACTTAAGCACAACTGAACTAAAAACAGATAGCAGCCACACTGAACCCACCACAGAAAACAGCACTATTGAACCTACCACTGAAAGCAGCATAACTGATATCAAAACAGATAGCAGCACAACCGAACTCACCACAGAAATAAGCAGCACTGAACTTACCACTAAAATCAGCACAGCTGAAATCACCACTGAAATCAGCACAACTGAGTTCCCCTCAGAAAGCAGCACAACTGAACTCACCACAGACTTCAGCACAACTGAACTTAAAACAGATAGCAGCACAACTGGACTCACAACAGAAAGCAGCACAACTGAACCCACAACAGACTTAAGCACAACTGAACTAAAAACAGATAGCAGCCACACTGAACCCACCACAGAAAACAGCACTATGGAACCTACCACTGAAAGCAGCATAACTGATATCAAAACAGATAGCAGCACAACTGAACTCACCACAGAAATAAGCAGCACTGAACTTACCACTAAAATCAGCACAGCTGAAATCACCACTGAAATCAGCACAACTGAGTTCCCCTCAGAAAGCGGCACAACTGAATTCACCACAGACTTCAGCACAACTGAACTTAAAACAGATAGCAGCACAACTGGACTCACAACAGAAAGCAGCACAACTGAACCCACATCAGAAATCAGCACAGCTAAAATCATTACAGAAAGTAGCAGCACAACAGAACTTACCAGAAACATCAGCACCACTGAACTTACTACTAAAATCAGCACAGCTGAAATCTCCCCTGACATCAGCACAACTGATATCAGCACAAATGTGCTTACTTCAGAAAGCAGCACAACCAAACCTACCACAGGCTTCAGCACAACTGAACTCAAAACAGATAGCAGCACAACCGAACCCACCACAGAAAGCAGCACTATTGACCCTACTATTGAAATCAGCACAACTGAACTCACAACAGAAAGCAGCACACCAGAATTCACGACAGAAATCAGCAGCACTGAACTTACCACTAAAATCAGCACAGCTGAAATCCCCACTGAATTCAGCATAACTGAGCTCACCCCGGAAAGCAGCACAACTGAACTTACAACAGACTTAAGCACAACTGAACTAAAAACAGATAGCAGCCACACTGAACCCACCACAGAAAACAGCACTATTGAACCTACCACTGAAAGCAGCATAACTGACATCAAAACAGATAGCAGCACAACTGAACTCACCACAGAAATAAGCAGCACTGAACTTACCACTAAAATCAGCACAGCTGAAATCACCACTGAAATCAGCACAACTGAGTTCCCCTCAGAAAGCAGCACAACTGAACTCACCATAGACTTCAGCACAACTGAACTTAAAACAGATAGCAGCACAACTGGACTCACAACAGAAAGCAGCACAACTGAACCCACATCAGAAATCAGCACAGCTGAAATTATTACAGAAAGTAGCAGCACAACTGAACTTACCAGAAACATCAGCACCACTGAACTTACTACTAAAATCAGCACAGCTGAAATCTCCCCTGACATCAGCACAACTGATATCAGCACAAATGTGCTTACTTCAGAAAGCAGCACAACCGAACCTACTACAGGCTTCAGCACAACTGAACTCAAAACAGATAGCAGCACAACCGAACCCACCACAGAAAGCAGCACTATTGACCCTACCATTGAAATCAGCACAACTGAACTCACAACAGAAAGCAGCACACCAGAATTCACGACAGAAATCAGCAGCACTGAACTTACCACTAAAATCAGCACAGCTGAAATCCCCACTGAATTCAGCATAACTGAGCTCACCCCGGAAAGCAGCACAACTGAACTTACAACAGACTTAAGCACAACTGAACTAAAAACAGATAGCAGCCACACTGAACCCACCACAGAAAACAGCATTATTGAACCTACCACTGAAAGCAGCATAACTGATATCAAAACAGATAGCAGCACAACTGAACTCACCACAGAAATAAGCAGCACTGAACTTACCACTAAAATCAGCACAGCTGAAATCACCACTGAAATCAGCACAACTGAGTTCCCCTCAGAAAGCAGCACAACTGAACTCACCACAGACTTCAGCACAACTGAACTTAAAACAGATAGCAGCACAACTGGACTCACAACAGAAAGCAGCACAACTGAACCCACATCAGAAATCAGCACAGCTGAAATCATTACAGAAAGTAGCAGCACAACTGAACTTACCAGAAACATCAGCACCACTGAACTTACTACTAAAATCAGCACAGCTGAAATCTCCCCTGACATTAGCACAACTGATATCAGCACAACTGTGGTCACCTCAGAAAGCAGCACAATCACACTTACAACAGAAAGCAGTACAACTGGATTCACAACAGAAAGCAGCACGGCTGAAATACCAACAGAAAGCAGCTCAACTCAACTCACCACAGAAATTAGCAGCACTGAACTTATCACTAAAATCAGCACAGCTGAAATCCCCACTGAATTCAGCACAACTGAACTTATAACAGACCTAAGCACAACTGAACGTAAAAAAGACAGCAGCACAACTGAACCTACAACAGAAAGCAGCACAACTCAACTCGCTAAAGAAGTCAGCACCAATGAACTCACAACAGATAGCGAACCAACTGAACCTACAAAAGAAAGAGGTACTATTGAACCTATCACTGAAATCAGCACAACTGAACTCACCACAGAAATCAGCAGCACTCAACTTACCACTAACTTCAACACAACTGAAATCACCACTGAAATAATTACAACTGAACTCAAAACAGATAGCAGCACAACTGAACCCACCACTAAAATCGACACAACTGATATCACAACTCAATTTCTCACAACTGACCGCACAACAGAAAGCAACATAACTGAAATCACATCAGACAGCAGCACAATTGAACTCACCATAGAAATCAGCACACCAGATCTCACAACAGAAATTAGAAGTGCTGAACTTACCACTAAAATCAGCACAACTGAAATAACCACTGAAATAATTACAACTGAACTCAAAACAGATAGCAGCACAACTGAAAGCACAACAGAAAGCAGCAGCCCTGAACTTACCACTAAAATCAGCACAACTGATATCACCACTGATTTCCCCTCAACTGACCTCATAACAGAAAGCAGCATAACTGAAATCACATCAGACAGCAGTACACCAGAACTCACCACAGAAATCAGCACACCAGAACTCACAGGAAAAAGAAGCACTGAACTTACCATTGATATTAATACAACTCAAATCACCACTGAAATAATTACAACTGAACTCAAAACAGATAGCAGCACAACTGAACTCACAACAAAAAGTACCCCTACTGAACCTACCACTGAAATCAGCACAACTGACCTCACAACAGAAAGCAGCATTACTGAAATCACAACAGACAGCAGCACAACTGAACTCACCACTGAAACGAGCAGCACTGAACTTACCTCTAAAATCAGCACAACTGAAATCTTCACTGACATCAGCACAACTGAAATAAGCACAAATGTGCTCACCTTTGAAAGCAGCACAACCGAACCTACCACAGGCTTCAGCACAACTGAACTCAAAACAGATAGCAGCACAACCGAACCCACCACAGAAAGCAGCACTATTGACCCTATCATTGAAATCAGTACAACTAAACTCACAACAGAAAGCAGCACACCAGAACTCACGACAGAAATCAGCAGCACTGAACTTACCACTAAAATCAGCACAGCTGAAATCCCCACTGAATTCAGCATAACTGAGCTCACCCCGGAAAGCAGCACAACTGAACTTACAACAGACTTAAGCACAACTGAACTAAAAACAGATAGCAGCACAACTGAATCCACAACTAAAATCAGCACAACTGTGCTCACCTCAGAAAGCAGCACAACTGAACTCAAAACAGATAGCAGCACAACTGAACTTACAACAGAAAGCAGCACAACTCAACTCACCAAAGAGATCAGCACAAATGAACTAACAACAGATAGCAAATCAACTGAACCTTCTACAGAAAGCAGTACTATTGAACCTATCACTGAAATCAGCACAACTGATCTCTCCACAGAAATCAGCACACCAGAAATCACGACACAAATCAGCAGTACTGAACTTACCACTAACATCAGCACAACACAAATCACCACTGAAATAATTACAACTGAACTCAAAACAGATAGCAGCACAACTGGACTCACCACTGAAATCAGCAAAACTGAAATCTCCACTGACATCAGCACAACTGAAATAAGCACAAATGTGCTCTCCTCAGAAAGCAGCACAACTGAACTCAAAACAGATAGCAGCACAACTGGACTCACAACAGAAAACAGCAATACTGAACGTATGACAGAAATCAGTAGCACTGAACTTAGCACTAAAATCAGCACAACTGAGCTCACAACAGAAAGCAGCATAACTGAAATTGCAACAGACAGCAGCACAATTGAACTTACCACAGGCTTCAGCACAACTGAAAATAAAACAGATAGCAGCACAAATGGACTCACAACAGAAAGCAGCAAAATTGATACTACAACAGAAAACAGTACAACTACAATTACAACTGAAAACACCACTACTGAACCTACAACAGAAAGCAGCACAACTCAAGTCACCAAATAAATCAGCACCAATGAACTCACAACAGAAATTAGCACTATCAAATTTACCATGAAAATCAGCAAAACTGCACTCAAAATAGAAAGCAGCACAATTGAACTTACCACAGACTTCAGCATAACTGAACTCAAAACAGATAGCAGCACAACTGGACTCACAACAGAAAGCAGCAAAACTGAACTCACGACAGAAATCACTAGCACTGAACTTACCACTAAAACCAGCACAACTGAGTTCACCTCAGAAAGCAGCACAATTGAACTTACCACAGGCTTTAGCACAATTGAACTCAAAATAGATAGCAGCACAACTGGACTCGCAACAGAAAGCAGCTTAACTGAATCAACAACAGAAAGCAGCACTACTCAACTGACCAAAGAAATCAGCACCAATGAACTCAAAACAGATAGGAGCACAACTGAGCTTACCACAGGCTTCAGCACAACTGAACTCAAAACAGATAGCAGCACAAATGGACTCACAACAGAAAGCAGCACAATTGAACTTAAAACAGAAAGCAGTACAACTGGACTCTCAACAGAAAGCAGTTCAACTGAACCCACAACAGAAATCAGCAGCACTGAATCTACCACTTAAATTAGCACAACTGAAATCACCACTGAATTCAGCACAACTGAACTTACCACAGACTTCAGCACAGCTGAACTCAAAACCGATAGCAGCACAACTGGACTCACAACAGAAAGCCGCACAACTGAACTCACGACAAAAAGCAGGACAGCTGGACTTACCACGAACATCAGCACAACTGAGCTCACACCAGAAAGCAGCACAACTGAACTTTCAACAAAAAGCAGCACAACCTATAAGAGACAGCAGTAGAACTAGACTCACAACAGAAAGCGGCACAACTGGACTCAACGCAGCAAGCAGCACAACGGAACCTTTAACAGAAATCAGCACCACTTTAGGCACAACAAAAAGAAGCACAACTGAACCTACAACTGGACTCAGCACTGAATTCAGCTCAATTGAACTCACAACCAAAACGGCAAGCTGCTCTAGCTCCAGAATTTAGAACAGCTGAACTAACCACAGAAATCAGCACTACTGAACTCACAGCATAAAGCAGCATGACTGAACCCACAACAGAAAGCAGCACAACTGAAATAACCACTTAATTCAGCAAACTTTTACTCACAACAGAAAGCAGCACAACTGGACTTACCACTGAATTCAGCAGAACTGAACTTACCTAAGAAAGTGTCACATCTGAACCAACAACAAAGAGCAGTACGACTGGACTCACAGCTGAGTTCAGCCCAACTGAACTAACAACCAAAAGCAACACAACTGCTCTCTCCACAGAAAGCAGCACAGCTGAACCCACAAGAGAAAGCAGCCCAATTGAACCTACAACAGAAAGCAGCACAACTGAACTCAACACTGAAAGCATTCCAACTGAACTAACATAAGAAAGCAGCACAACTGAGCTTACAAAAAAAAAAACTGGAATTACAACAGAGGCAGCACAACTTAATCTTCAACAGAGAGCTGAACCTACAACAGAAAACAACATTAAAATACTTTACATTTCGGACAAAACACATTAGCTTGGATCTTCTGTCTGATTCTCATTTTTGTTCTCTCTGAATGACAAAAATGTCAATTAAAAGTGTATTGTGAAATATGTGTTAATTTATTAGTTAATTTATCGTTATGGAATAGCTGAACTTGTGATAGACGTGTGGTATGCTAATATTATTCTTTACCAGGTATTTTCAATCATTTGTATGTCATACACGGGCCAATAATAATTGTGACTATATTAAATCATTTTAGTACACGTGTTTTTTTTTGTTTGTGTGAGTGTTTATATATATTGTGACAGTGTTCATCCCAATCAGCGCTATCCTGCTCACAAACAACGGACACCTGGGAGACCTAGTCAGCGCGGCCCAGGCACATCTGCCTCTAATCAGCAGCAGGGGATATTTGGGTTTGATTAAATAAAAATGCTGCTGCTGTTTTCAGATTTCATGTCACTTGAGTATTCATTTTCATAACAGAAAAAAGTAAGAAATGTGTATTTGTAAAAAAGCAAAAAAGCAATAGCTACCTGCACACACAGATATCCTTCTAAGATAGCCCAAAACTTCCAAAAATATTCAGCATCGATATTAAGTGGCTGTAAAACCCTCTTTCTCTATCGGCAAGATGGACTGGCTTGAGCTCCAAGACCGGGGCCTTTATGGGTGAGACAGAGGTCATCTAGTGGCTTGACCACAAACTACCGTTAATAGCTGTGCCAGATAGTATGTAAGAGCAAAGGGAAAATAGTCAGAGGCTCCACTAAGTTTCCTAAAACTCCACTAATGGCGTCATACACACCTTGCTGCTAGTTTTCATAGTGGGGCAGCAAACTAGCGGACTTAGTGGTGGGTCCGAAGGGAGCCTAGGTGGAGACCTTCCTGGGCGTTGAAGCTCGACCAGCAAAAGAGGTTTCACTCCAGGCTGACTCCGACACAGAAGCTGAGAGTCATCCGGACTGCACTGCATCAGACACCCTGCCCTGGAATGTACCTCTGAAATGAGAGCTGCATTCAGATCTGCAATACAAGCCTCCTGGCTGCTTACATAACCAAGGGAGTTTACATTTTGCATATTTAATAGCAAAATATTTTTTTGAGTACCGACTTGTGGGGCTTTTGCCTGATGGTGGTGGCACCACCTCCCTCCAAGGGTGGATAGGCTTATGGCGACTCCCTGGGTAGCCTATCCTGTTCTGATGGCACCTATTCTGCTGATGATTTTGGGGGGACCCCTGGACAGAACTGCTTCTTCATTGACTCCTCGTAGCCACTCTCGGTTGATGACTCCGACGTGGGGACTGACATTCAGGGGAGGACATTCTCTTCCTACACAGCATCATGAGTTCTCCCAGACCCTCTACCTGCTTCCTGATCATAGAGATGTAAGGTCATCTATTCCAATACCGAAGAGGTCATCTGGAACCACAGGTGCGGTGAGGAAATGCTTCCGGTCATATGGGATCATCTCAGACTGGGTCAAGCAAAGATGGCGGCTTTGGACTACTAAAGTAGACATCGTGAGGCCAAGCGAGCTTGCCTCGACTTTCATCGCCTCGAGCATAAAGTCAGTAGCCACTCTCAGGTCAGCCGTAAGACCTGGGCCACAACTCCTTTTCGGCAAATCTTTCTGGGCCTTGGCCTGGAACACCTGAAAGGTTGTCATGGCATGCAGGGCAGAGGCAGCTTGACCCAAAACAATGTAAGCTCTCGAAGTCAGGACCAACAACAGGGTTAGATAAATAGATAAAACAAAGATACACAACAAAATACTGTTCAAAAATAGTTTTTACCTTAATATAATTCTTCGGTATGATTATTTCAAGCTTGACCAATTGTAATGGCCACCCTTTTGTAGTTTATGCTTCCTATTCACTTGTGCTGGACTTCCACTAGAGTTTCTTTCAAGTAATTATTTCAAATATAATATACACCATTTTTCAATCATTTGACTGTGGATTATTGATTGTTCAAATTACATTATAACAAAAAAGGGGATTATTAATGGTAAAAATATGCTATTTATCTTTTTCATAAAAATTGGCTTCTTGTCTTTTTAATTCAACATCAATACCTTCAACTGCTTTTTGAAATACATGCTTCAATTAAATATCTAAAATGATATAGTCAACAAATTAATTGTGTAAAAGAAAAATTAAATAAAGCTTCTTCATGATTAAATCAACATAACTAGATGGAAATTAAGCTTATAAGTAGCAGCAAAAATAAGAAAGCCAACACAAAGATGGTTACCATAATATTTCTCTTAATTGCATTTTTAACATATAATACGTTCAATTTTAGTTGCTTGGCTCACTTGGTAAACTAAGTGCAGCACATTCGTTTATAAATTGTCACCAGGTATGTTCTTTTCTCCTCAGTAATTCGGCGTCCCATCGACAATGTCTTCATGTATGTGCGTGAGATCGAACTAGCTCTTATCACAGATTTTTGAACACACGTACCCTAAGGAAGCAGGTTTAGGGTTGATCTTCTTAGAGTTCAGGTTTAAGCCCACTTCTAATGTTACAATTATAAATATGATTTTTTTTTAGCAACCATCATTGTGTTGCCTTTCTTATTCTGGCTGCAACTTATAAAATATAATTATAAAATCTTGAAAAAGCTAAAATACTGTTCTTGCTAATAATCATCTTATTATGTTGGCTTAAAAAAGGAAACATACTGTCCTTGCTGTTAAACATCTTGTTATTTTATGTTATCATTTTTCTGAGTGAAACTTCTGACCGAATTTCCTCCTAAACGCTTGAAGCTACTGACTTTTTTCCAAACTGGTCTGACTCGAGTTGCTATGTCTTCTCATACTGCTACCATTAAAGGATTCTGGGTAATTATAGGAATCTTTCCCATTGGCTTAGCATGAGAACTGACCCCCATTGACCACACTTAGAGAACTGAGCATTAACATACTGAGCAAGGTGAAAAAGTATTTCAACCCTCAACTGTGGGGTCAAAGGTCACCAATGATAACAATGTCATTAAGAATTTTTATCACTGGGAATACTGGGACATTTTCCCATTGCCTTAACATGGGGTCAAACTTTGTCAAGCTGTAGCTCAGAATAAGAATGACGTTGACACTTCGAACTCACAACAAGAAAAGAATCTTATCAGTCTGAGCAATACCATGCTGAGCAAAGTGAATAGTATTCAACCTCTAGACTCTAGATAGGGTCAAAGTTCACCATTGACTTAACATTGCTATTAACAATGAATTAGAAATTGGTCCCACATTATCTTCTACACAAAACAAGCTAGAGACACAGGGGTTTTGTTATGTTACTCATAGTGGCATAGTAGAAATTTTATTTAAGTCACTGACTCCATTAGTTACCATGACAACCATTTTCATTGTTATTTATCTCAGCTTAGGAAAAGAGTTAAAACATACGGATTGTTTTATATGACTCATACTGACAAGTGGAACCTTACAGGATGCCACTTAACCCTCCATAGCAACCATTATTGGTTACCATGGCAACCAATTTCAACCTTCACTATCACAGCTTAGGTAAGTGTTACGAAAGGGGGTTTGGTTTTTTTTTAGACTATAAGCTGAGATAGACTTTGACTGTAACAAATTGCATGTGGTCTCTCCCCTTCTGCAAGTCGCTTTGGATAAAAGTATCTGCCAAACAAGGGGAACATTATTATATGTCACTAACTCCTCCATAGCAACCATTTTGCTTACCATAGCAATTATATTCAATGTTCATTATCTTGGCTTCGGAAAAGAGTTAAGAAGAATGCGTTGGTTTATAAGACTCATATTGACAAGGGGAATACTATGGTATGTTACTGACTCTTCCATAGCAACCATATTGTTATCATGGCCATTATTTTCAACATTATTTATCTCAGCTTAGGAAAAGATTTATTACACAGGGATTATTTTATATGACTCATATTAATATATATATATATAATTAAGACCTACAAAAGTTTTACCCCTTCATTTTTAAACTCAGCCAGTATAATCTTAAGGTATGTACAATGTCAAATTGCGACGCTTATTATTATTTAATTATTATTATTATTATAAAGGGTGTGGCCGTGGCTGCCAGCAAAAGTCATCATAGCACCACCTAATATGTTTTAGCTGCTGGCTCAGTTTGTTATACAGGTATGAAATTTGATACACACATGTACGGTACTAAGACAAACAAAAATTTAATAAACGTGTTTCCAAAATCGACAGGAAGTCTGTTATTTTGCCACTTTGTCAATTTTTACATTTTAACGAACTCCTCACACAGATTTTATCGGAACATCTCCACAAGGCATATGGGATTTATGGTAGCCTTTTTGGCTACCATAAAGGATGGGGCTAAGGTGGCCGCAAAATGTTCACTTTTCAGTTTGAAACAGGAAGTTATTATAGCTCAGGCATACAATGTCTGAGCGTGCTCAAACTTATGTCATTCTCATCATAGTCCAAGTCTGAACACGTTCATATGACAACACTATAAGTCATAGCGTCACCTAGTGGCGAGCAATTACAACATGTTAAAGGGTGTGGCCATGGCGGCTAAAAAAAGTCGCTATAGCGCCACCTACTTGTTATATTTGCTGGCTCAATATCAGTTTGATGTACAGGTATGAAAATTGATACACACATGTACGGTACTAAGAGAAAAAAATTTGGTATATATTGTGTTTCCAAAACCCACAGGAAGTCTGTTAAAGTCCCACTTTCTGTATTAAATTTAGCACTTGAGATAACTGTTACATTTTAACAAACTCCTACAGATTTTATCGGAACATCTCCAAACTTCATCAGCATCATCACAAGGCATGTTAAATTTAGAAGCTTTTTTCGCTACAATAAAGGGCGGGGCTATGGTGGCTGGCGAATATCCACTTTTCCGTTTGAAACAGGAAGTCATTATTGCTCAGCCATAAAATGTCCGATCTGGCTCAAACTCATCTCATTCTGTTTATAGACTGAATCTGAACAAATTCATATGACAACAAACACTCTCAGTCATAGTGACACATAGTGGTGAGCTTTTATAACATTTTTTTTATACTTTAAGCAGCTATTTCAGGCAGTGTAAAACGTACACAAAACATTTTAGTCACACATGTGTAGGACACCAAGACCTACAAAAAGTTTAGTCTAGTTTCCAAACTGGACAGGAAACCAGCTATAAAACACTTTTAACAAAAATATAGGGTTTATGCTTTAACAAACTCCTCCTGGGGATTTTACATGTTTATTTTAAACTCCGCCAGAATAATCTTGAAGCATGTCTAATTTTATATTGTGAAGCTTTTTTGTATACAGCAAAGAGCGTGCCCATATCAGTCCCAAAATGTCATATTCTCAAGACTGTGCAATTATTAACACATTCATATAACAACGCACACAATTAGTCATAGCACCACCTAGTTATTTTTCTTCTAAATTTGTAAAAGCAGATGGCGCTAGCGAATATTAAAAGATCAAAGATTTTTTCTAAACACCGAGAGGTTGTGGCGCATTGTCCACGAGGGTGAAAGCACCCTCCCATCTCTGCTTGCAGCTTTAAATATTATGATTGATATGTTGGTTTGAAAAAGCCAACATACTGTTCTAGCCGTTAAACATCTTGTTGTTGTTATTATTATTTATTTATTTGTATAATTTTTTTCTGAGCCAAATTTCTAACGGCATTTCCTACTAAACGCTTGAAGCTACTGATTTCAAACTTTTTCAAACCGGTCTGACTCGAGTTGCTATGTCTCCTCATACTGCTATCACCAAAGGATGTTGAGTAACTGCTAAGAATGCTAGGATTTTTTTTTACCATTGACTTAACATAACTAGTATTAAAAGACAAACTTGCAAAATGGTGGAATTCTTCTTTAAGCACCTGCCAAGGGTTGTACCCTGGAAATTGGAGAAAACTGTCTAAAACTAAGATGACCTGTTTCATTGCTAAATTTTAACCACACATTCAGAGTTTGTCGTATTTGGAATGTGTTCTTTCAAAAGGGTCATTAAATAACAAACTAATGTAAATGTAACTTAACTTAATCATTTTATTAAATTAAATTTATTAAATTAAATAACACCACTGAAACAAACTTATCCTTTAACATACTCTGCACCTGAGCAGGTTATGTTCGGAGAGTATGTTGCTGTGGTTATTTAAACTAACTTGAAAGATACCTTTACCTTTGGAACCGAAATCTGGGATTATCCACCAACTTGCCCTCAAACATATCTAGTTATGCCACATAACCTGGTTTCTGGAATACCCCCAGGTGGTGGCAGTAATGCACCAAAAAGCAAAGCTTGAAAACTGCCATTAAACATTAAAGGAAGCGGGGAGGTTGTATTTGTCAAACGGCAACCGGGAACATGTTTCTTAATGTTTAGGTACTGCTAAAAGCTAAATTCTGTTCGGCTACCTTGATTAAAGAGCGATATTTCCGTTGACGAGAGGACAAAACGCTTGTTAGTTTCACAGAACAGAGACTCTCGTGGCCGAGGAATGTTCCAGTAAAGCTGGCAGTGTAACGAAGTGATATTTCTGGTAGCCTGGTAGCCTGGAAGCCTGCGCCTGGAAGCCACACGGTGGATCTCGAGGGACGATGTTCTCCCTGACGGACACCGAGGACGACGTCAAGTTTGACAGTAACTTTCAGTTCCTTTCATCTGCCCTTTGGTGTTACCACGATTCTGGCGTTAAAGCATGGCGAATGAGATTAAACCAATGAGTATATTTGTTTAATTTGGTTCCGTTTAACATGTTTGCACCTCACTAGCCTTTGTAATGACGTAAATTAGTTGGAAATGATAACGTTATTGTCAACCGAATAAAATGCAGGAAAAGTATGCGTTTCCCGAGGATTCTGCGAGGATTAACGCAAACTTCTGATCCTTTGCCTTCAAATAGTTGTTCTTTTATTTTTACGGTAACGTTATTTGTTTGTTTTGCTTATGTACAGTTTATTCCTAACAGAGCATTTGTTTTAAAGTAACGTTATTGCAGGAGTTCTGTGAATTGTTATTTTCTTCCATGTCTGGCACACAACCTATAAGGCATGTGAACATTTATATCATTATGTTTTAAAGTTAAAAAAAGTTCCAACGTGGTTCCTCATGCACTTGTTTTAGTAATAACGTTACACATCGAGATGGTTTCCTGGTCATAGGGCAAATAATTATACTTATATTTTAAAAGTAAGATGTATTTTGAAATCAAATGATTAGTAATGTTATTTTAGCAGTACATAGCATGACTCCTGACATTTAGATGATGTAACGGTGTGAACAGGTTGATTTGACATTGGCAATCTACAATACTGTTCATCTAGGTTTTGAACTACTGGCCCTAAACCGGGTGCTGTTTCTAGTTGCCAGTTGGCAGCTTTTTTATGGTCAAGACCTGCCTATGAGGCCTTTTGACTGATAAGACAGACATCCAATCCCATGTCATGTAACAAAGTTTCATATTTCAGAGTGTGAACACATCAACTGACTGAAATGAGGTAGCCATGGAAAACAAGTCACCAAAGACAAGAGAAAAATGACAAAAATAGAAAAATCTTCTAGAAAAGAACCGAGAGGGCATACAGCTAAAAATATAATCTTTTCTCGGTTGTACAGCTGAACTTCGTTTTCAAGCAGAGTGAAAACAAACACGACAATTCAACTCCAAGGCTTCGAGGATGTTGAAGTGCTGCCATAAAAAAAGTTTTAAACCATTCAGACCTTTAATCAACATTCCATAGGCCTGACATCTGAGGCTGAAAAAAAAAACTGGGGGATTCAACTATTTTAATTATTTATTTTAAATATTTCTATTAGGGATGCACCAATACCATTTTTTTCAATACGAGTACGAGTACTTTTATCTGAGTACTTGCTGAGGCCAAGTACCAAAATAAGTACTTACTATTACCAGTACATTTTTACTTTTATCAGACTTAAATATTTATGATGACATTTAATTTCATGACTCTTTTATTTATTTATTTATTTATTTTTTTTTTTACTCAAAACTATCCCAGAAAGCATTTTTTTTTTTTACTGCTTTTTTGCTTGGGAAAAAAATTTCTTCTTTAGCCGCGGTTGGTCTATTTCAAAGGTTTTTCAAACGCTTCAGGAGTTGTTATTCAGGGATTTTATAATGTTTTTCACATCGACATAAAGGACAACCTGAACAGAACGTTTACAGATTGTCTGTGTTTAAAGCATATTCTCAGACACTTGACTTGGCTGGTATGTGAAACACAAAACTGATCTTGAGCACAGGGTACCAACCTCTCTAATCCACTGTGCAACCACAGTTACACTGAGAACACCTGGACTGTTGCTCATCCAAATGCAGTCGTTAAAATCTACTTAAACACTGTAGGTTTGTATGTTTAGAAGCGCGTAATCTTCTACCAGCATTCGAGACTCGTTTCAGTTAGGTTTGCGCGCATACTTTGCTGCAAAGTTGGCTGTTGCCCTTTCCAGCGATCTCCTTGTACTCAGTATTGTAATTATTTTTTTGAATGTATTTGATCAGATTGCTTGTAGGAAAAGCTTTTATCACAGGGTACAAAGCTCTAACCCACTGTGCGACCACAGTTAAGCTGAGGAGAACATGTGGACTGTTGCTCGTCCAAATGCAGTCCTTAAAATCTACTTAAACACTGTGGATGTTTCGAAACAGCATGTGATATACCTCATGTCCAGCATGCGCTGAGTTGGAGGCTCACACTGCAGGGAGGCTTGCGTCAGTTAGGTTTGCATGCATACTTTGCTGCAAAGTTGGTTGTAGCTCTTTCCAGCAAATTCCTTGTATTTGATCATTTTGGATTTGATTAGGAAAAGCTTTCATCACCAGCATTGGTGTTAAATATTTCCAGTCCACAGAAACTTCTGCACCTGTTAAGTGCATCGTCTCAACTACCATCTCATCGTCATAGAGTGGTATCGATGGTCTTTTATCTTGGAGCTTTTGATGATTACAAGTACTACTCTGGAGCTCGGAATTGAGCGATACCCGATACAGATATCTTTTTTTAATTTTTTTTATTAAGTGGTAAGATGTAACTAAGCAATGCAGTCTGTAAATGATGTGGCATACATTTTTTACAATTAAGAGAACGTAATTACAATTAATTCTGACAGTTGTTTTTACTACAACCACAAGAACTTATTTCTTTGAATCAAACCTGACAGTTTTTTTACTACAACCACAAGAACATATTTCTTTTAATCAAACCTTCAGCAAAACTAGGTTTAATCATGAAATTGTTATGGTTTAAAATTAAAATATGCCCATAATGCAGTGTTCTGTTAAATGTTTTTAAGCATATTGAGCATGGATTTGAATCCTCAACTCCCTGCATGTTAAACAAATGCCACAAGGGTATGAACTGGAAAATTCAGCCTCCTTTGTGGCACCTGTGGAACCAGGGTCATTTAAAAATTCAGAAGAACGTGGTAAAGTATGCTGCACAGTCTTTATAGGATAGGAAGTTTACTTTTATTACTCCCAAAGGTGCCCACTCAAATGTCACTGATCCCTCAGTGGAAGCGATTCCCTTGCAGCATCAACATTGTCTCTTCATTTGAGACATCCAAGTACTGGTGATGCTAAAAGTGCATCTTCAGTAAGCTCACTATGCTGTACAGTTCAACTAATTTCTCGACCTTACATTGCTTGTTTCAAAACAACATTTTAAAAGCTTGATAAATACTGCTGTAGATGATCGTAATATTCCCTCTTTCACTTTAACAAAATCTGCAACACAAAACCGATCATGACTGTCAGTCAGTCCAAAGTTACAAATGAACTTGTTTACTCAAGAGTAGACTGGAGATATTTTAACCATTGCAACCTAGGGGAATGTCTCTATATATCTTACACTCTGGGCCCCTCCTACATTATGGTTCATCTCTGCTATCTCTCAGGGGTGTGGGGACTGCTTAAAATGTTTAAAACTGATAAGTATTTAGAGTTTATCTACCCTGGCTGTATTCATAATATGCTTGTTAAATGTTGGTACATTTCAGTTAGTTCAGGATATATTAGGGGTTGAAATGGATTCAAAGGAAAATGACATAATGACCTTAATTGCTAGGATTATTGCAGAAGGTAAGATTTGAAGCATTAGAATCAAGCTTGTTTCATATGGGAATTTGTGCATTTTTAACTGCTTAATCGTCAAACTGTGTCACCTGCTTCTTAGCCTCTGATGTGGATGGTAGCTGTGAAGTGCTATTGGCCAGGAAACAGTATCCTTTAATCAAGGATTTTGCTTCTGCCATTCCCAACCAACTGCTGCTTGGCTCTCTGCTGGAACACTTGTGCTTCGTTTACGAGAGCAATCCAACTCGGTCGCAGATGCTATTTAAAGGTAAGCTGCTGTTTGCCTTTATGATAAAAAAAAATTGTGTTAAGTTACTTTACATCTTAAGGGATTTTGTTTTGGCAGTGATCGGCCAGCATTTAGCAGCCAAGAACTTCTTGTCTCCTCTTGCTATCAGTGATGAGTTTAGCAGTGTAAGACTACAACACAACAGAGCATTCGCTGAGCTCCTGCATGCTGCCAGCTCATCACTTTTTCCCCAGGTTTACATTCATTACTGTCTTTTATCTCTTAAGGTCCCTACACCTATGCAGCTCTGCTGCTGCACGTTTTCTTTACTGTCTGTTTTTATTTTCGAGAAAAGAAACGCATGGAAACAAGCACTTTTTTGCTTTTTTAATAAAGAGGTTTATTACTTCCTAAATGTAACAAAATTACACAATTTCTTTAAGTTAACATGCAGATAATCAGATCTAGTCCTAAAGCAAGAGGGTTTAATCCTTTTGGAGATTAGAAGACAACTATCAATTAGTCAAAATGTATTTATGTGAAGTTCCGTGAACGCAATTTCGGGAGGAGCGATCAGATAATTAGCAAATCTACAGGTGTTTCCAATCCCTCTGCGCGCTCAAGAGATAAAACCTTAACCTCTCCACTTCCAATTCGACGATGAAATGCAAAATTCCCTCCGCCACCCCTGTCTCCACATCTCATGGGGGGGGGGGATCGGTTTTAAATAGATCCACTGCAAGCACCAACTGTATAGGTGTGTAAGGACCTTTACACTCTGTGGTGCTGTAATGACACAAATCAAAGTAAAGTTAATGTCTTTGATGTCTGTTACCTATTTATCTTTTTTTCTACAGGAACATAGATACTTGAGTGCAAGGGGCCAGAGAATAAGGTAAAATAATCGATTACATAGATGTGCCTGCCCATACATAAATAAAAAGCATCAGTTGAATTTATTTTGGTTTTCATTAAATGGGGGCCGAGACCAAAGTACAATGGTACTGAGTACTGTCTGTACTTAGGCAACTAACATCTTTTTGACAGAAGAAAAACACTGACTTCTGTAAATCCATCATATGTTGGATGTTTAGTGTTCGTATGAATTGGTTTTTGTAATTTTTAACTAATTTTCTCATTATTATTATTTTTATTATTATTATTGAGGGGGGGGGGCAGAGCAGAAGAGAAATTTATTTGGGCACAATTCCTTAAGATTCACTCTAGTATAAGTCCCACCCCTCCACGACACGTCTCATTTCTCCTCCCTCTGACCAATCCAAGTGTAACCACGTACAAAGCTCAATCTTATAGGAAACATTACCTTCTATATTACTCATATTATACTGACAAAACTTTCCATTATGTAACTGAGGCTGATCAATGTTTGAGAACCAATATTGTTCTCAGCGGGTGGTTGAGGAGGACAATTCAGAGTCAGGTGGACAAATATGGGCACTATATATATATTCCAACTACTGAGGGTGTTTCATTTGACGTATCATCATTCTTTCCAGACACATAGCAGGTACATATTGGGCCAGGAGGAACGTGAAATATTTAGCAGTTCAGTTGACTTCCAACAAACCAGGTGGCTGCTGCAGACAGCTATTACAAGTGACACATCACCATGGTAGATGCTCGCTCTTTCTCACACTCTCTCATCTTGACAAAAATCTTTTTGAATTTGGCGTAAAAGTTTAAAATCACTTTAAAATGATTGAGAGGAGCAACTGAGCGGTCGCAGGAACAAGGCTCGCTCCTAAGCAAACACCAAAAAACCCTCTAAAACAACAAAATACCTACATCAAATATGTCAATCAGATAAAAAGATATAAATGCCATCATAATTACCTAAAGTGAGGCAAAAGCCGTGCTTGCAGAAAGACGAAGGTGACCTGTAGCTAGCTAGTGTTAGCAAGAAGGCAACTCAAGGCAAAAGACAAAAAAACTGTATCTAATGATGACATCCTTGGAGCAATTCACTAAGGTCAAACTTCTTTACTGAATCTACTGACATGATGGAGGCTACAAATGGCATGAACTCAGAGTTATGCGAACAGCTGAGGTTATTGGAAGCTGAGGAGAGAATACCTCAAACCGAGGATGACATTGTCAGTTGCCAACATAAATTTAACAAACTTGAAGAAATATGACCCTTCCTCCAGAACAATGTGCAAGATCTTGAACACTGTCCGAGACGCTCTAATTTAAGGCTTTTCAGTTTCTCTGAAAAAGCAAAAGGAAGGAATATGTGCTTCTTAGCAAAATGTTTGGCTCTGCGCAATCATCGAATACGCTTCACTGAGTTAGACCGTTAAATCTGAATTGTCCTACAGGCCCAAGAGAGATTGTTATCAAAATTTCTAAATTAATAAGACAAGGCGCGCACATTGAGGGGAGCGAGAAAGCAATGGTTTTGAAAGGCAACGGATCAGTCTCTTCCTAGATCTATCAGCCGAGACGTGCCAGTAAATCACTCAATTACCCTAATAACCACACTGTTTGGCTGAATAAAAGCCCAGCTGAGAGGCCTGGGGATCCGATACGGCATACTTTATCCTGCTCATTGGATGGTGACATATGCGGCCCAACAACACATCTTCAAAACAGTAAAGGAAGCAGAGGACTTCAAAGGCAGACGGTCTATAAAGGCAGATGCCTCAACAGCAAGCAAATGAGAACAGTATACACAATCACATGAGAGGTCAGATAAGGGATCTTTAGAAGAAGAGGTTTAATGTAGGAAATCTATAACGAAACGTTCTCTCTCTAGCAAATATAAAAATGTTTACCTTGCTGAGTGTTCGCGTATGTATTTACAGGGGGAAAAATTCAAGACAAAACGTGAATCTGCTTAAAGGTGATGGGCATATTTGGCTGTGTTTGGCATGGCATTAGTATTATTTCTAAATCCAGTGAGCATGGTTTGGGATTAGTAGGAGAATGACAGAAGGGAGGGAAAATGATGCTCCATATGTAATGGATCATAAGTTTTTCATAGCCAGAGTTGATTTTCAGGGGTGTTTAATGCTTTTCATTTCAAGGAAAGTGTCTGGGTTTTTTGGCTAGGGTTGGTTTCAGTTTTTTTTAGGGGTGCAAGTTTTGTGTGTGGTTTTTTGTTGTTGTTGTTGTTGTTGTTGTTGTTGTTTTTTAATTAATTTTTTCTGTCAATTTTGTATACTGAAAAGCAGCTAGTACTAGGAAGGTTGAAGAAAATGAAAGCACATATTGTTTCAACAGAAAGCGCACTTATTAAAAAAGTGCACCTGTAGAGTAACCAAATGATGGCCAGGCATATCCTTAGTGCTTACTTCGCTTGTCGAACCATAGGGGTCACTGTTCTAAAACAAAAATGTATTCTTTTTCAGTAAAAAAAACAGTATATTGACCCAGCAGGCAGATATTAAATACTTTATTGGACAATTATAACAACTGAGACTATATGAAAAGAATAAATTGTAAACTCTTACACTCAACTCAACAAATTTTTTTTCAATATTTTTTTTATACATTTTGCTCTGAGAATTACAAAGCGTCTTTGAGCATCTGGAAAAGCACTATATAAATTGAAAGCATTTACCATTTACAGAATAGTTTGTTTCTTAATAATTGCCCTAAAATGGAGCAGAATATTTAAAAAATTTTCAAGAGCTCTGCCTTTTTCGTGTTCTTTTAAATGATTGTGGAGATTGATCAATGCACTCAGACCTTTGCTGATTATCCAGAACTCTTTCAATGACTTTTTTGAGAAAAAAAAAGTCTTGTAATTATCACAGCCGATTACAGGTGGGGCATAGCAGGGCCAGCTTTTTCAGTAACTGTTTGAAGCAAGGTTGTTGCTTCTGCATCCTCTTATTCTGCTTATTTTTGGATGTAAAAATGACATAAGCTTTTGCAAATTTTCTCTTTAGCTGTCTTCTGTTTTGAGTGCCACTTGGATAAGCACACTTCAAAAGCATGTGTAACACGCCAATCAAACTTGAGTCTTGAAATGTGTTTCACGTTGGTTATTTTCTAGTTATTATTTATTATCCACCCTCTTGGAAAATCTATCAGTATGATTAATCAAAGGAGATAAGAGGTTGTTTTAGACTGAGGTGAAATGTGAAAGGGTATGGAGAGACTCTTGAACAAAAATGTTTTCATAAAGCATTACATTACTACGCTGAGTAAACAAAAAGTACTCTTTAAAGCCAGTTTCCACCAGAGCTCTGTGCTGCTTTAACTGTAATTAGATGGAAAATAAGCAAACATTGATCTTAATCAATGCTGATTATAATAAAATTATTATTTTTAAATGTATGTATTTTATCATTGTACATCCTATGATGGCAGTTGAGGATGATGACATTTTCCTGCTTCACTCCCTATTCCTTTCCTGCATCCTCTCTACTTTTTAAAAAAAAAAAAAAACCTGGACATGTTTTTCTTTCTTAGAACCAGAGATGATCTTTTCCAAGTGCAGACATCCCGTTATTTGAGTGAATTTGAAGAAATTGCAACTCTGGGTAAAGGGTCCTATGGTAAAGTGTTCAGGGTAAGTGGTAAATCTAAAGGGCTCAGATATAAAATCTTTTCTGTGCCTGGATTATCCCCAGTCATGCATAAAAATTTCTACTCATTTTTCCCCTTTTGTGACTGCTTTTTAGTCGCCTATTAATGCATGAACTGAAACATGAGTAAAGAAGGAATGTTTAGGTGGCACCGGGATGTTTTTTGTCTAAAATGTTTCTTGCAAATGTTAGAGTGATAATGAACATATTTTATTTATTTAGGTCACAAACAAACTTGATGGTCAGGAATATGCTGTGAAAAAAATTGTTATCAGGAAAGTGACAAGAGATGACTGTATGAAGGTAAAGTACACCTCAAGTTTATTCTTAGTAAATACTTTTTAATCTACACAGCAAACAAGGCAATCTATAGGAAAAGTCTATGGGATTTAAATAAAAGGGGTCATGAAATGTTTTTGTCTCTCTGTGTATTCCCTTATTCACATAGATTTAAGTACAGCCACAAGATGCTGCAATTGAGCAAAAAAGCTGATTGGAGATGATAAATATCTGGTAAAATTAAGAAAAACTGTTTTGTTTTTAAATATAATATTAATGAAAAAAATGTTCATATGAAGATTTAGTCAAAACAACCAATACTTATGTTTAGTGTTTCAAGAAATTCACTTTCAGTTGATTTTAGAAACAACTTTTTCTCAAACCCTTCATTACATAACACTAAATACATGCCCCTATCAAGACATATTCTTAACCCACTCAGGAATGCTTTAAAACATTTTGTAAAAAATAAAAAGCAAGGCATAGTCATCCAGCTAGATCAATGACAAAATTTTGGTTCCTGTCATAAAATAGTCGAGGAAGTTCTAATACTTCAGCTGAGTTTCAGCTCACAAAAGAGGGATTTTTATCTGCCTGATTTTTGTCAAATAAAAAGTATAAATGTAGCATGACATTTTATGTGTTAAGATTTATTTATGAGTGGTGAAATGAAGTGCTCATTAAAAGAAGTGTATCAGAATGAGCTTCAGTTTGAAATAAAAAATATAACATTTCTTCTACAATAAGCTCAATAACCTATGCACAAAATTCATGTATAATGAATGTTAATTCAAGATAAATTAATTAATTGAAACAGAATATATATATATATTTTTATAATAAGGGTGTGCTTCTGTCTATCTCAGTGGCCTTTCAGCTCTTTACTGACTTGCAGTACTTTGTCATTTCTCCTATTTCAGGTTCTTCGAGAGGTTAAAGTGCTCTCCAGTCTTCAGCATCCCAATATCGTTGGATATCACACTGCATGGATGGAACATGTCCAGCCTGCTTCTAAATGTATGATCTTTATGTCCAACATGGTTGCCAGTTTGAGTAATCTTTTTGTTTTCTGCCCCATTGCTGGATTCACTTAAGGCTTGCTTCTCTCTAGATGCTGACACTCTTGGTTCACAAGCATTGCCAGCTTCCGGGAGACTTTCAGGAGTTGTTGGGTAAGAAATGTATGTTTAAGCATATAATTTGGTTCTATTTGAAATTGAACATGTATCTCCTTCAGGTGCACACAGGAAAATAACAGTAGCAATGGTTCCTCCATTGTCTTTGAACATTCTGAGCAAGCTGATGACAAAGAAAGTCAGGCAGCTGTAGAGAATGTTGTCATAAAAGGCTTCCCCTCAAAATTAGAGCTGGAACAAGCCTTTTGCCCCAAATCCAACCATGTTCAACAGAAAGCTGTTCCCTGTGTGTTTCTGGGAAACCATCGTTCTACAGTAAACAATTGCCCTGCTGCTAACTGGGATGTTACAACAACAACAACAACAACAACGGAGGATGAACTTAGTCAGAATAGACTTGAGTTTGACTATAACTCCTACATCGGCATGGACTCTCCCGAATTAGAAGACGTGGTATTCGTGACACTAACCATCCTATTTGAACAGTTTCTCAAATTTGTTTTACTGATAATAGGTCTCGATTATTTTCAGGTTCAGTTCCATTTGATGCTTTATATTCAGATGCAGCTTTGTGAGGGATCTTTGAAAGACTGGATACAGGATAGAAATTCAAGGACTGGACATGGACTCTTCGTACCCGGAGGTGTGATTACTTTCTTAATGCTGTATTATTTTTGTAGCATTAGCATTAACCTAATATTGTCATGACATTCAAAAATGTCACAAATCAAGAAATTAAATTATCAAGGCATCAAAAACATGGTTGTCAGATTAAAATAGTCCCTGGGACATGTTTATTATCTTTTGAACAGTTTTAGTCTAAATGCAAACAGACAGGAAAAAGCTAAGAATCTTCATCTATGTTTACAACCTGTTAATAATAATAATAATAATAATAATAATAATAAAAATACATTTTACTTTGAATTGCCTATCTTGTTACAAGAAGACAAGCTATTAAAAATTTCACAAGGATAAAGTTACTGAAAGTAGACCAGTCTAAACAGGTATGCGTTAAATAACCATGAGTTCCACGTGTTTCAGGTCTCATCTGCCAGAGATAATCAAAAAAAGGCAAATGAAATAGCATGTACAGTTTGGCAAGAACAAACATGATCAGTGTACATCTTAATTTTTCATCTTGTTCGGTGCTGTGTCATGAATGTAGTTTTCAAATAAGGTAGCATTTTCATTTAACTATTATAAGTTTTATTATTAATTGAATAGCCAATAAAACACACACATACCTGCACTGAAGTTAGATTCCTCCTGCATTGCATCCACATCTAACGCAAACTATGTTGGTTTGCAATACCAAGATCGATCATTCTTTAGTTCTTTTCTCAAATACAGAGTTTTGGCAGGTCAGTTTTTGACAAGCTCTGACTTCATCATGGGGAAAGCAATGCTGCAACGTGCATTTTTGGCACCACAGAAACATACAGCTGCAACCCATACTGAACTCCAAAATACTGTGCACACTCTTTTGGTGTCAAGTGGAGAGGTGAATTATACAAAATTCATAGGCAGCTCACTGTGGTTACTCGAGGTTCTTATCTTGATCCCCTTCTCCATTCCATTTACCCCATTTTGGTGGCACACCGTCATCCATGAACACAGATTTCTATCTGTGACCTTTGCAGATAATCCAGATCTCTTGCAGTGTCTCATTAAAAAAAAAGCAATGGACTGCTGGATTAGCCATAAGTCATGCACCGGATGATCCACTAACAAGGAGGTGACTGTCACGAATCAGATTCACATCGAGCTGCATACTGGAACCACAACAGGCCCCATAGAAACCGCCAGGCAGGACTGAAATGTGTCTCGTGTGTTGATGGAATTAAGACAAAGGAAAACAATGTATAGCCAACCATTAAAGCTGGAATAGTAAAAGTGGCAAAAAGAATTCCAGTCTGACTTAAGCAAGTTATGGTGAACTTTATGGTTTGTTATTCTTATTATTATTACTATTATTTTTCAGTGAGAAGCTCCATGAATCTGGGCGAAGTAATTATTAGCTACTCACAAAAAAAATACTCCAAATTACTTAAAAAACATTTGTAAAATTGTAAATTTAAGTTCATTAACCGTTAAAATGCACATAAAGAAATTACTTTTACATTTTATGTTGGTAGGTATTTTTATTCCATAGTTTGTTATGTCTGTTTTTTTTCCAATTTGGTAACCAATTTTTTTTATTTACAGATCCTTCTGTCTACTCTGACTGTGAACATGCTCTAAAGATTTTAAAGAAAATTCTTGAAGGAGTGGAGTACATTCATTCTCAACATATTATGCACAGGGACCTAAAGGTATGCTTGTTTTTATGGTTTGGTGCTCTAAACTTTAAAAACATAATCGTCTTTGTTGGTTTTGAAACACATTTTCTTGAGTGGCGTTTAAGATAAGTATAGCTCTTTTATTATTGCATACATTTACATACATTAAATAACTTGTTAATTGTTTAAAAAGACTATTTTTCTGTGTTCACATAAATATTAGTAAACCAGTTTGTTATAAAACTGCTGGGTCACCATAGTTTTTTCAGCCCAAACATCAGCAACAGAGCTAAAATATATATCTGACAAACTATTGAAAGCTATACATTGTATTTTATGTACAGTACTTGCAAATTTCAGTCACTTGTTTCTTTGCAGTTTATGCATCAACAACCAGCTAGAAAGGCCATTGGAATGTGTAGACAAATTGCACACCACCCACCTTAACAGTGAAAGGATTATGATGAAATGTATAATCTTTTAAAAAACACAACCAGTGTAATTTTGAACATGGCTAATTTGAGTGAAATAGTGGAGATGGAGACTCCCTTTGGAGATAAATAAAATATATAATTATTAGTGCAAACGAGTAATTAAAAAAAATTAACTAATTAATCACACAATTGTTTTTTATTAATCTCGATTAATCGCAATGACAAGACTGAAACTTTTTACATATATAAATATAAAATGTTAATAATTAATGCACACTGAAGACATTTATTTAAATTCAAAATATGATTGTTTATTGCATTTTTTTGGTTTCACTTGTAACACAGGTTTTGTCATGTAAACAACATACCTACAATAAGAATCCTCCAAATTAACTTGTTGCTTTTCTAATTTGGTGGCTGTTAGTTTGTGGTCTCTTTAGCCTCTTGTTTTCCAGGACTCTCTGCCATTAACAGCTTGTTTGGTGTAGCCTCATTCCTTTCATGTTTCATGTTTTAAATCTTGGAATAATTGCAGTAGCGATCTTAATCTGTGTGATATTAGTGTTGTCCTTCCTTTTAGGTAGGTCTGAGGTAAAATTGTGGTTGAATTTAACTGTAGGCTTATCGTCCTCTGTTTTTGCAAGTGGCATAAGACTGGCAATAGCACTGAGCATGAGAATATTTTTTTTTATTTAGATTATACTGTTCAACAACATTTTAATATTGTTTTACATTACCCTGAACTTATTTATGTTTTTTGCAGCATACCTTGACAGTGAACACACGCACAGACACTGCTTCAGTTGCCCAACAATCTCGCCCAACATTTAGCACGCACACTTTCAAAACTTCTGCCGTGAATAAATCTAACTTTAAGACAAGGTTTCAGTAAACGCATGCTCTGACCTCTTCAATTTGTGCGCAGCAGTTGCGTCACATGATGCGGTATTGCAGGTCAAAGTTCAATTCAGCTGAACTTTCGTTGGAGCGGAATCCGGAATTTCACAGCGTAGGCTGGAACTTATGGTTTTGAACCGGTATATGCGAACCCATTCAAGTGAATGGCGCTGATTTCAAAGTCTGACCGCGCCATCAGGGGTTAAAAAAATTAACTGTTTCCTGAAAAAGGGTGCTTTCACTATGCCCAACAATCTCGCCCAACATTTAGCACTCGTACTTTCAAAACTTCTGTCATGAATGGAAACCTGACCGTTCTGTGCAGCATGAGGGCTGTGCAGAACAGGTGTTCACATGAAAGTATCAATAGTCTTGTGGCAGCAAACATGTTGTGAGCACTGTAAGTGTGCTTTAACTTGTCCTTGATTTTTCCATTCTTTCGCCACTTCGAGACGGTGATCCACACATTTCGTTCTGCCGTTCTTCAGTTTTAGACCGAACGAATGCAATTTCAACTAAGTGCGCTGTGATGCCTCAGTAGTTTTCATTGCTCACAGAAGCCCAGCAGTCCACCGTGAGCACTATGTGTGTTGTGTGCAGCATATGTGTCCATTCTGTAACGTGTCAAAGGACGTCCTCCGCAACAGGAAACAGGAAAAATTGAAACTGCGTTAATTGAATTCATTTTTTTACTCGTTATTAAATTCAAGTTAATCACATGCGCTAACACGGTAATTTTGACAGCACTAATAATTATATACAACAGAAATCTAGTCACTGTATTCAATGCTGAAGCTTTCACACTGCTTATTTTTTGTCATAATAAAAATAATGAAATATTTATCATAAATATTTTATATGTATTGCAACATTTTGTGAAAAAAGTGTGTATAATAAAAATATTAATTTTATTTAGTAGACTTTCTGGCAAATGTAAAAATGTTGATTAGGCTTTTCACTGGACTCTACACTGATGTCTGAAACGATCTGACATCAGGTAAAAACCAAAGGGAAACCTAAGGATCAGTTCTTAGAAAAAATTATGTTCAGATGCCAAATATTCATGCTAACTTGATTGGTGCTACATGAGTTTTACAAGGAGGAAAGGGTCGTCCCTCATATTTCAGGAAACAATCTGTGCAATGTTGGAAAATCAACAACTTTTCTAGATTGACTAGAACCTTCAAAAGTGGGTGAGGTGCTTCAGCACCCTGGATCTGTTACAGATCAACTGAGGCTGTCTCACATGAGTACAAATGTAATTGAGAAACTGTTCACCAATTTAGGTCAAATTAACAGATTAAAGATCTCTAAACACAGATATGAATTGATATTTGCACAAGACCATTTTATAATCTGTGTTGGGCTTTGACTACCAACTCTTGATGATTGGACACCAATAAGGTGAGCTTCTGAATACATCATGTTGTTCTTCGTCATGGTTTACTTTCATGAAGTCGGTGTGATGTGTGTATTGAGTGCCACCACACCACTTTTTTAATGTCCCACTCACATCATCAAATGAGCCATCTTTCATTGATTATTCTCCTTGTTTTTAAAATAATTGTATTGTCTCATTAAATATATCTGTTATGTTACAGCCAAGAAACATTTTCCTTCATGGAGCTGAGTCCCATGTGAAGATCGGGGACTTTGGATTGGCTTGTGATAACATCATCATGGACAAGCATGAGCAATCTAGCGGTCAAGCAGGAGTAAAAATAGGTGAGGTATGACCGAAAAATTGCATAGTTATTGTATAATGTATGTTGTGTTTATAACAGAGGGATGTGGGAAGATAAGAGGGAGGCAATGGGGAAGTGAGGTGGAAGAAAGGGAAGGCGTGTTATGACCACCGGGTGAGCTGGTAGATTTGGTCAGGATTATGGTTAGGGTTAGCCTTGATCGTTTAATTATAGATTTGCCTCCTTTTTAGTGTATTTTAGTGTTTAACTAAGCCCTATTTGGAAAGGAATAGTTTTCCAAGCGATGTTTGAGTTAGACTTCTTCCTAGAGGACATCCATCATGTCTAGTGTTGCATCATGTCTAGTGTTGATTCTGATGGGACGAACACGCTATTGGTTTTTAGAGATACAATTGTCTTGACTTTGATTTGTGGGCAATGTTCCCTCTAATTTTCATGCGTCTGACAAAACACACAAACTCTCTGATAGACCCCTTGGACCAGCAGCCCATCTTTCCAATTACCATGGTATATTTAAAAAAAATTAAGTGTTTGTTAGAGTGAAACCTGCCACTGTTTGGACTGTGTATATTTAGAGCCTGATATATTTTTAAAATATATACCTGCTGGGAGGGGTCTATTCTACAGCATGCCCATACGGTGGCATTCAGATCTCTCAAATGCAATGTGACCGAAGCTAAAGACAACTGATGAGACGATGAGAGAACACACGGGAATTTGTCGGGTTTGTCGTGCATGTAATCTCACATGGGTTGACATTGGACCAACTCCAAAAGTTCTCAGAAGCGTTTGCTGACATATCTATGAGTGTGTCAGGGGAAGCTTGTATCTCAAGTTTGAATCAAGCTTGGTCACATTGCCTTTGAGAGATCCAAATGCCATCGTACGGGGGTGTGGCAGCGTAGACCCTGCCCAACAGGTAAAACGTTTTAAAAAATATCAAGTACACGGTTCAAACGGTAGCAGATTTCACTCTAACAAACACTGAAGTATTAAAAAAATCTAGCTTTAAAACAAGTTTTCAGTAAACGTATGCTTTGACCTCTTCAATCTGTGCTCAGCAGCCATGTCACATGATGCGGTATCGCAGGCCAAAGTTAAATTCAGCTGACCTTATAATGGAGTGTAAACCGGAATTTCACTGCATAGGCTGGAACTTCTGGTTTTGCACCATTGTTGGGGCACCATTGCACGCACAAGCAGCTTAGACGGATTGATTGTGAGAAACGTGCATTTTGCACAAAAACACTTTCTGCAAACAGGATTAGATTTTTCATATGAACACACAGTTTGCTGAAAAACAGTTTTTATTTAATTTTTTTTGCTCTGAAATGTTTACAATGGGATGGGATTTAAAGCACAAACTACATCTGACATAGACATTTCTCTAACAACTCCCTGTGAAACTATTCCCATCTGAATAGCGCTTAATTGTGTGATTGTCCATTTCTAAAACAAGTGTAATGAAAAATTTGTAAAACCTGGTGTTTCAGTTCAAAGCTCAGGCATGCCCAGCGCATGTCCTCCCAGGTTTGTTGCAATGAGTCACTACCAAAAAATGCTTTTAACTTATGAAGTTGATGGATCTGTAATCGTGAAGATAGATTCATAGAAATAACTGGAGTGTCGACCCACATGACAAGTTAAACGTGAAACGATACAAGGTGTAATGATAAACATAAAAAGCTAAAAAAAAAAAATAACTAAATTTCATACTTTCATTCACAACAGCCAATCAATTCTAAAAGATCGTATCATAGATTTATGATGTTATATATTCAAATGTTAAGTCTGTTATTTACTGTTGTTTATGCTTTTGTTGAGTTTCTCCAATAATAAAGTATGCAAAGAATTTGCAGAAAAGCTGAGAGGAAGTGGAGAAATGGCAAAACTTGTGTCCACCACCGTATTTACAAATATCTCTGTTGTGCTCTGAATGTGCAGTCAAGGAGGAAATATGCTCAAACCCCATTAATAGCAACCTGAGAAAAACTCTCTGTGCAGGTTAACAAACCCCTAAGATCAAACCCTTGACAAACTCCTTTCTGTGTACAAATGCAATGTTTTTGCTTAATTCCTTATTGATTAGAGCAGTAATATTAGAAATGGGGTCATCCAGACAAATTGGGTAAGTTTTACAGAAAGTATGAAAGAACACTTGCACAAAACTACATTTAGTTATTTTTTTGTTAGATCTTGCGTTATTTTCTCATTTCTGTATTTTAAAAAGTTCCCTTTTTACATTTCATCCAACTTTGAACTTTCCAGGTTCAGCTCACACAAGTGGAGTGGGAACATTTGTTTATGCTGCTCCAGAACAACTTGAGAGTTCTCACTATGATTCAAAAGTATAGTACTCTCTCCAAGCAATACTTTGATATATTTAAGGTTCATTCATGAACAGTATTTCTAAAATGGTGCTTTATGTTTTTTGGTTTTACAGTCTGATATGTACAGCATCGGGATAATTGCGCTGGAGTTGTTTATGCCATTTAAGACTGAAATGGAACGCGTACACACACTTGTAGAGCTACGAAAAGGAAGGATTCCTGAAATTCTTTCCAAATCCTGGCCACTCTTGTCCAAGAATATTAAACTACTCACCAACTCTGATCCATCTCTGCGACCCAGTGCTTCCCAGATACTCCAGAGTGACCTCTTTAGCAGCAGTGACATGGTATGTATGGTTAAAACCCTCACACATTGAAATAAAATGTTTAAAAGGATCTTTTTTTAGACTAAAAGTGCTAATGGCGTTTTATACGAAAAGTAATTGTGTTTACCATTACAACACATTAACGGAGCCCACAATACCCTTTCCACTTTGTCTGTATGATTTTAAGATCTTGTCTTCCCATTGACTTAATATGTAAATTACTCATAATCAAGTATTGTCCATTCTTGGTGTGTGAACAAAGAGTAAGAGGTAACATATGCTAGTATTATTGATACAAAAGCTATAAATAAAAATACTTATTGTACACAAACAAAATGTCAAGAAATCAAGCAAACTTGATTAGATTCACAAAAATGTAAAATAAGTATGTCAAGATTTATATACATTTTATATACTGTTTATGTTGATCTTGTTTTCCCCAAAAGTCTAGAACCTTTAAAACATATAAAATTTTCATGCTTTTTGTTGATTATTAATTTCAGAGCATTAGATATTCCAGAGTGGTGTCAGCTGCAGAAAGAGCAATTAGAAAAAAATGGTAGCAATTCAAGACGTGTTTAGTTCCAAAAAAGCTGAATTCATTAATTTCTATACAGCCCTACTCTATAGAGGCTTTACAGCAGTGGTTCTCAACTTTTTTCAACAAGTATTACGTTGGAAAATATTTGGCACTCCAAGTACAACCATAAGGAGCAACATTAAAATACACGAGTACAGTATAGCCGCAGCATATGGGCCTTCCTGTTCAGCTATAGTTAAGTATAGTTCAAATAAGAGACAATATTATTGCTAATAACTAATGTATTCATTTAGCAGCAGTATACAGCCTGAAGTATCAAGTTTGATGGTAAAAAATCTGCTTTTTATTTCTTTCTCTTTCCCTCCTCTTTTTCTCTCTCTCTCTCTTTCTCCCTCCTTTCTCTCTTCCCCTTCTCTTTCTCTCTCTCTCTCTCTGTAAATAAGGTACATGTAAACGTTATTAGCTCTGCTTTCAGTTTGGTTTCTTCAAATCAGTGCCAGTGTTATATTAGCAGAGCATAGCATAAACTCGTGCTGTATTTGTTGCTTAAACCTCATATCAATTGTGAGTTTATGGGTATAAACCAGTCAATTTTGGGGTAAAACTAATCTTGACCCATAACGTCTTTCTTCATTCCGGCTGCAGACATTAAAAATAAAGAAAATAACTAACGTTTGATTAACTTTAAAGAGAAAATATTCCTGCTTTCATGAGAAACAGATGCACGTAGGACAGAATGCACGTGAGTAGCTTTACATTTAACCAACCTCAAAGTAACTATATATGATTTACCTGTGTAATCATTTCTGCTGTTTAAAATGAAACTCAATGTGAGATTGGCTTCCGGGTCTGCAGCGGCATTGCGCTCCGTTATCAAACAGGATCAAACTTATTGTCTCTACTCATGGAGAATCAAACAGCAGATTGACCCAGAGGCTGGAGGGAAGGGACTGTGATTTCATTGAACAAGCCCAGTGTCCTTAAAAAAATTCCTTAATTTTTTGTATAACACCCACATAAAATCTGGAAGAACTATTACATTGGTAAGTAATTAAATACATAAAACACACAAAACACCCAATAAATATAATTGATTAGGATAGTGCTAAAGAAGAACTTGATGGATGATGCAGATGAGAAGTATTGTTTTTTTTTTGGTCAAAAATGTACCTAGATCCTCTTTTTATTTTTCTCCACAATCTAATTTTGAAAGTTTTAGTCTATTCAGCTCTCTTAATGCATGCTACAATTCAATATTGATCAATATTGTTAGTTTAAAAATAACCAGTTTAATTCTGTAATTATTGTAACATTCACCACAATCGCAGTGAATCTGTTCCAGTGAAGAGTGCTGTTAAAAATACTGACTTGTATTTAACTTGTCTCATGGCTATTACTATCAGTTCATGTTTATCTGAACATTTAATAATTCATGAAATGAATAACAAATAATTGCAAATAAAAACTAAACAAATTAATTTTTTAGAAACATTAAAAACATGTTTAATAAACAGTAGTATATATAGTAGTATATATAATTTGGGTTTACATATTCCGAGTTTAACATTATCTAGTAGAGCATAGCAGACTGCATACCTCCTAGTTCTTACCTCAGGGCCAATGACTCCTAATATACTCCTATATACTCACCTAATGTGTATATACACATATATCTTCTATGTTTTTGGTTGTTGTGAATTTTAGCTTTTGCATTTTAATTCGCAGATTTCTGGAAAGTATACTGGGTCCCAAAAACTTTTGTCCTTTATTGTTACTGCCACGTTCATAACATACTCATAATTCCCTAATTAAACACATCAAATATGTGTAAAGACAGAATTTTCCTCATATCACAGAACGTGGCACAGAAAAACATCTGAATATATTGTTAGCATCTAAATTTTGAGTAATGTTTAAATTGTTTATGGTAAATCTGCCTTTGCACTACAGTGCTTTTTTTGTTTTGTTTTGTAGGTCATCCACAATTTAAAACGCAAGATTCATGAACAGGAAGAAGAAATCCTTCAGCTACAAAGACGCATTAATGAGTTGCAGATCTGTCAAAATGAGACACCCAGTCATGAAAGTTCACAGTGATGTCTTTTTTTATTGTGATTTGCTTTTTAAAATTAATATGTGTGAGTGACTGTATGTGTGTGTGTGTGTGTGCGTGTACATATGAGTGCCAAATTTGCCTTAAAGCAATCATTTTAAATGAAGTTCATTCTTGGTTGTTTTCATTTGTCTTTTGTCTCACTTTAAATCTGAATCTATTCAATAATGATAAAAAGTATTTTTAAATAGTTACTAATATACTAAATTGACCTGCTTTTCAACAAACTGGTGTTGACTGTACCTCTGTGCTTGTCTAATGTTATCTCAGGCACAAAGACACGGAATTGTGGCAATTGAACCATGATTTGGTCGTTCTCGGAACAGACTATCACTCTGGTTCTTGGAGTGGAACTCATACCTACCTCAACATCTAGTAGGCCATATGTGCAGGTAAAACAACAACAAAAAAAGGTGACAGGCTCTTAATAATAATGATGCTTTACATTTATATAGCGCTTTTCTGCATTTCCATACGCTCAAAGACGCTTTACAATCACCAGTGCATTATTCATTCACTCCACACTCACACACGGTGGTGTTAAGCTCTGAAAGAACGTGGCTGCCCTTCTGTACTGATTGCCTCCTGACCATCATCAAACACACCCCACCAGTCACACACATCCATACAAGGCAATGGCTTGCCCAGGGCTACAATGGCAGAATTGACCTAGCGGGGATCGAAACGCCAACCTTCTGGTTACAGGACGACCAACTCCAACACTGCGCCATCTTTTCCTCAGTGCGCCTTTCTCCTTCTGACATGTGGAGTCATAGGCATGCTCCATCTCTCTGTTTCTAAAGGGTAATAGGGATAGATGTGACACAATTTCAAGCAGCTTTTGAAGTTTTGTAATGGTTTGGAAAGTTTAGTCATTTAATTCTCTAGATCTCACTGACAGCTGGAACCTTTTAATTTTTTTAACAAGTTTGCAGTGTAGTACAGAAAGGCTTTAGATTAACTGAGACGGTCAACTCTAAATATGCTATATTTTGATTAAAAACTACAAAACTAACACTCCATCTGCAATAGATTTGACATTTTCCATATGTTGATCACATGCAAACTCTTAATATTTAAGAAATTAATGTGTTTGAATGGATATTATTCATTGTAATAATAATTTTCCTAACGAATTCTAAATCTTAGTCCGAATCGATTTCATTCACTCAACTCAAAACGGTAACTTTTTAAATCTATATTCAATATAATAACAGAGTTAATTTTTCAGCCAAGTTACTACTAATCAAGGAGATGATGAGGAAAACAAGGCCATGGGCTCCACTCCTCATCCTACTGTCTTCATCCTACAGTTGAAAATAAATAGTAGGATTCTTCAATCCATAAAAGTACACTTTATAAATCTAATAAATGATAATATAGTTAAAACCAAACTTCTTCTGGTTCATTACTGTCACTGTGCATATTTATATTAGTTTATAATGGGTATATATTGAAGTTTCCCTCTGTGAAATTAGAGCTACACAAAATTAACGTATTAAAGGTCCCATGTTATGCCCTTGTTATAGCACTTAGAATTCATATTTGAGCCCTCTATACTATATTTTTCGTCCAAAAAAAGCTTTGAATTATCTCATTTTTTTGGCGCTGTTTACACCGGACACTTCCATAGATGAGCTTTCAGCACGCCGTCTACTGACCAGCTCTCTGAAGCGGGTTTGGTTTAACTAAAACCAGACAGCTAGCGACCCTTAAAACAAGCGTTATTGTTTTAAAACATTATATTTCACAGGCAATGGCTCTGGGTGATGTAACAGTACCTTATATGTGTGAGCCAGAGTCTGACACGGCGTTTAGGTCCACAGAAAGAAACAAACAGGAGGGCAAAGGCTTCTCAGCTTACTCTACACTGTATGATTTTTAATTTCGATGTAATTTAATTTTTGATTAATAATTTTTTATAAATTATTTATTTTGTTACAGGTCTGCTTCGCACAATAGCATGTAATGTTAGTAGCATGCCTGTAGTGTGCGTTCTACTGTTGTTCTAGATTGACTGTTGTATTGTGTGCATGTTTAAGATTTTAGGAAAGATAAAATGCAGAGTTTCTGTGTGTGCTGAAAGTTGTGCTGATTGTCTTATAGGGTTATACAAGCCAAATAGTGTGCGTGCGTCTTGATGTATGAAGAGTTAAAATGGTGTATATTATTAATGTATTTAAGCCTAGAGTATTAAATATATTATGTATTAAAAGTTACTGTGAACCAGGTGAATGTGAAGTGCTGGTCACAGGGAAAAGTTATCTTTCTTCATCAAAAACATGCCTCAATTAGTATTCAGATTAGTTCAGCAGGGAGCGGATGTGCAATATGCAATCTGTTACACCATCAAAGTTGATCTCAGATTCTCATAATAGAAATTATATCAACTGATCAATAAACAAAAGCAGGGAGGAAGTAGAGGAAGGAGATAAAAACAGAGGAGGAAGGTTTTTTTAATAGTAGGTGTTCCCTGAAGAGAAGAATTTTCAGTTGCTTTTTGAAAGCTTTTTAAAATAATTCCCCATTTTTGCTCATTTTCTAAATGTTCATCATATCTTTCATTGATATGTTGATAAGCAATGGAAGTTTTCAGTCTTCATATTAGTCATTTTTGTTGATTAGTAATTAAAGTTCTCGTTATGAATAGGAGTGTTTGGTTACTGTCAGCCCATCTCAATATCAATTTGCCACACTTAAACACATTGTAATAAGTCAGAGTATTCCAAACTCTGCATTTCTGCTAATTGCACTAGTCAGGCTTATTGTCAGGCTAGCACTCATTACAATTAATGTCTAAATGACACATCAAAACTCTACCCATTAGAAATAGAGCATAGCGGGGGTTTTTTTAATTGAAAATTTCAATGTATCTATGTTATATTCTCATCCAATTTCACATTTCAATTGATATATTTTCTGTCAATGAATTCATTAAGTGTGAATTAATTAAGTGTAGCTTTATTATTAATAAAAAAACGATAGTCAAAAACAATAATAACATTTTTATTTTATAATTATGTTAAAAATAAATCCATTCCTAATAGTTTCTTCCTACAACTATTAATTTACCAATTGCATCAGTATATCTCAGCACCTCACTAGTTTTACTACTAAAGAGCAGATAATCCCTGGGTGATTTCACCCTCAGGGCTGAAGAAAGCTTTGGAACATCCCAAATGGAATGATTTGAATTACACTTCCTCCGGCCTCGGGGCAGACCACAGCCTCTTCAGCCAAGTTGTAAAACTCAGCAGAAGTACAAACTCTGGGCACTGAGAACTCATAGAGTCTCATCATTCCATTCCTCAACACCAGAAGCTGGAGTCTTTGCTGAGTTAAACTTTGCCATCTCTGAACTGTTTTTCACAAACACATTTGATCACATATTGAAAATAAAACACCATTTTATATACACATCCCTAAAGGGTTAGGACGGGTACAGATGGTGACATTATGGGTTTGTGGATCGGACACCTGCTCCCATGAACTGGATATGTGACTAGGGTCATAAAACGCTGATACAATTTTGAAATAAACCACCATAAACACTCTCTATTCTTTCCTTTTATATGATGTGTTGCATCTCCATATACGCTCAATCTCCACGATCAAAAATAGGTACCAAACTTGGTATGGAAATGTAGGGAATTAGAATTATTTTTAATTAGCTTTGTGTCGTCTGTGTCCTTTTTGGAAATGTTTCTAACAGAAAGACTCTTCTAATTCTTCTCCTATTGCTTCAAATTTTAAACCTCTTAATACTTATTTTGGCAAATTGTGTTTCACAGCTTTCGCTTCCAATAAATATTATCTGCTATATCCATTAACTAAAAACCAAAAAAGTAACCTTTAAGCTGCTTTATATTTACAATTCTGTCAAATCATTCATCTCCAAAGGGTTTAAAAAGGGCAAAGGGCCATTGACACAAAGGGTTCCTTTGGTGGTGAAGATTGTGAAACTGTTCATCATCTCTTCTGGACTTGTAACTACTCTGCACGGTTTTCTTTTATTCAAAACCCCTTTCTCACCTGTTAATTCTGCAATCAAATATTATGTTTTAGGTGTTCATGAGGGCTATACAGAAGAAAGGGATAAAAATATGAAATGAAAATAACAGTCCCAGAACTTTAAAGTGACTTTTATATGATTACTTACTCTGACCTCCTTCCTCTTCAATTTTTATGCATTTGTTCTGTCCCGTTTGTATTGAATTCAATGCTCTGTGATGTAATTATGTGCTTTGTCCCTGGCGGTATTCTGTACTACGCTCGATTGATCAAAGAAATAAAAGACTACTTGTATAACATCTCCTTTATAGTTCAAACTCCAGTCTTGTAGATGGCGGTAATGAGCCTTTCAGATCAAGTTGTCAACCGCCAAAAACCGGAACGAAGACGAAGAAAAAGGACTGTGGAGAATCTACGTCACTGTTCTTCACCGCCGGACAGCGGACACTTTGGATTTTTACAATGAATGGTTACATTGATTCATAAAATGACAGGTAAGTATTTTGTTATTTAGCATTTTTCTCCAATAAAGGATTTGATTGTCGAGCAAGTGCCGGTTGTTTGCTACAAAATGGAAAACACCGGGTTTCGCTGCGTAAGTGGCTAAGACTTGTGGGCCACGGCACCGGTGAATTCAAACAGACGCCACTCCTTTTTGCCCCCTGTCGACTAAAACACATTTTAACCGAAATAATTTAACTTTGTGCTGTTTGGGAAGGCACACGAGGCTAACAACCCGGTTTCTCCTCATTCGCGGCGGGAGTGAGCATGATCTGGCGCGTATGTATTGTTACACTCGTCGTTACCATGACGTCTGTAAATACAGCAGCTCCCCAAACCTTACAGGATCCTTCAATATATACGACCAGCTCACCAACAGGTGCACACGTACGCTGCGATTTTGTGTAGAGATTAAAATACGATCACTCTGTTCCTTTTTGTTGTGAAGATTTTGTTTGAGACTGAGGCCTGTCTCTCACTCAGAGCCTTTAGCCGAGCATGCGCAATGAAAGCGCGCTCTAGGTGCATTTCAACCCGGATCCAAATGTCACGCTCCGGAATTTCCGCGAGTCCAAACCATTGAGTGTTTTCTATGACAGGTACAAACGTTGATGAATCCTCGAAGGGCCGACCATAGACCCTTGACTCAATGTAGCTTGGGTGCGCTGAAGTCGCTTTTTGGGACATCCTTCCCGGAAGTCGTTCGAGCTCCGTGGTTGCGTACATCAGAGTTGAGATTCTGCTTGAATAAAGATCTTACATATTATTTACCATGAATCTTACGTATTTCAAAAATAGCTTTTAATGCAAATAGATCACATTAATCTGCAAAATTAAATGTTGTTTTTGTAATACTTGAAACATTAAAATAGAAATAAAACAAATATAAATAAGTATTGCCAAACTTTTACAACGCGGAACATTTTGAGCAGTGTATGGAAAGCATTTCGATAAAGTGTATCAATTCTTCAGGCATGTCTTAAGGCCTTTCGTGTTTTTGGTTTGACGTGAGAATGATCTATTAATGAACATTTATCAATTATGTAAAATTTGTATTAATTTAGGACCTTTTTATTGTGATTGTGATATTTTACCAACGAACTGAACACATTTTTTATATGCCCTTGATTGTTTCTAATTTTTCACTATATAGATACTTCAAACAGGCAAATATGAATTTTTCTTTGGCTTTTTGGTTAACGTAAATCTACAGTTATTTCCCTAAAATGTTTACAAATACAGAGAAAGCCATTTAAGTGTAAAATAGTTTCCTTGCCCTGACTACAGAATTCACAGCTACCTGAAATATTTAATTAATTGTTTCCAAAACATGTTTACCCCTTTGGCCCTTTTCGCCAAACAATGAAGACCATAAAGATATTTTTGCTATAGGTAATGATACTGTATAACGAGCATATCCTAACTCCATCATTAAAGATTTTGTCACAGGGCCTGGCCTCAAGAATTCCTGAAATTGCCATATTTAATGATGCCATTTTTTTTTGTTTAACTGGGATTTGACACTTTTTCTTAGCAAATATTATTGCTCCTTAACTGTTTTACTCAAATTATACCTTCATTGAAGATTTTTGTAGTAAAAATACAACTAATCTAGAATCTTGTCAATTTAAATGTTACATTGTTTAATATTGTTACATTTTCCAGCCGTGCTTGCTCTCAGCACTATTCAGGACTGTCTCCTCTTTTAAGGAGAAGATTGCGGGGTTTGTATATGTGTAAAATCATTACCACTTTAATTACCTTATATTACCACTATAAAAATGTATGCGCTAATTCGTACGTGGTAACAGAGTAGAAAAAAATATTTTTTCAAAGTTACTGGGTATGTTTGAACATTGTCTACGTTGCACCAAATGCTACAAAAGGAAAGCTCTGTCAACTCAACAGAAAAGTTGGTACTAATCTTAGTTTATAACATATTTTATTAACAGTAAAAGTTTTTTTCTACAGGTGACGTTTTGGCTTATGTAAATGTAACTGTCCTCTTAAATTAATTGCTCCACAGTGAATCCGCTAATAAAAGTTTTGACATTTATCTTTCTCAGGAAATGAATGATGACCATAGTTGATAGAGCTCCCGAAAAGGCTGATGGGGAGTTGGTGTGGTGCAAGCTAACTGGCACTCTCTCCTGCAGAGACATGAATAGCATCAGCTCCTGCTGGGGCGTTGGTTCTTCTGCTCCTGAGATCTCGAGGGTTAAGTCTGCCTGTATGGGTCCTAACATTGCTGCATCGCTGAACGGCAATACCAACTTGGGAACCCAAATTGATAGGTCCCTTGAGCAAGGCAAGTGCTTTTCTATATGAAAATCTAAAATACGCAAGTCTATCTTTTTCTATAAGTTCTACTAGAGCTGAAAAATGATACTCATGCTTATTTAGGTAATAATAAAAAATTTTGTCTTTGGAAATTTACTTACAAAAGAGTCATACTGTCTCTGCATAAAAAAAACACAATAAGAAAAAAAAGATGATGTGCTTTTAAGTTGAAGTGCATTTAAGTTTTAAAAGGTGTACATTTTTATGTAATAAATTATATACATAAATAGAAATGAATGAATAAATAAATCAATTTGAAATTCAAAATGAATTGAGACTTTTCTCTTGACCATGCTTGAGTTCACTCATGTCAGGACCCAAGGGACAACCTCTTGCTTTTCCTCTCGATGCATGATAGGAAACAACTGATCTGCAGTTCCCTGAGCGGCCACTGACCATAGAAGGGAGCAATTTCTCATTCACTCCAAATAGAGTTGTACAGTTAATCGTTAAAAGATCCCAATCTCGATTCGCCCACCTTTGCGATCTTAATCCAGCATTTATGCAGTCAAATCTCTTGATAACATGTAACCAGGTACAGCATGTGATGACGGCTGGCACCAGCCTAGTGCAGTTTTTGCTTCTTCTTACCGAATTAAAAACAATTACGAGTGAGGCAGTTCAATGTTCAAGTAAGTCTGTTAACAACCATATACTGCAGGGAATGTTGAACACTTTTTTTCTGCACCAAAGGGGAAAACCACAAATGTATTTAATCACCTAAAACGTAGTCGTATACAAAAGCATGTTTTTTCCTCCATTAGGTGTGTTGCTCCAGTTTTGATCTTCATCAATGCACTGAGGTGATTAATTAATAAAAAAAATTGTTTGTTTAAAATATATAAATGATTAAACCTTCGGTCAATCAGACTCCTTCACTACAACCATGTCCCGCCTCTGAGGGCGCGTTGCTGAGCACTGGCTACAGCCATTTTGAACTTTTTTTTTATTTTGCCAGAACCCTATCATTGATGTCACAAACACTCTGTCCATGTTGTATACAGTCAGTGGTTATACAGCTAACCTGCTCCTTACCTAACTGCCATGATCATTTTGCGTTGGGGTTACATCTTCCAAAAAAGAAAAATGAAAAACTATTATATAGACATTCACATTTTTATTTAAACACACATTTGGTATGTAGACAAATAAGCTTTTACTTTATTTTGTAGTGCAACCATAAACATGTTAACATTAGTTAACGTTAGTAAAAAAAAAATTAATATACTGGAATTAACATGCAAAAAAATATGCTACCATTATCATTCGACTATCACGCTTGATGCTCAATTTTACATCAATACAGAATATGGGTGGATGATATGGGTTAAAATTCAGATCATGATTTTTTTCCACTGTCCAGACAGTATCGGTATTATATTGCGGTATGACGGAAAAAAGTTGGACATCACATTTTAGTAGACCTTACCAACTTTTTTTTTATATAAGTCAGAGAATAGTGACAAATCTAGCAACATATTCTGCTGTTCCTGGTGACTTTTAGGAACTTAGTTTGTTCTGGCTGACTGGATTTTAGACGGAGCAGCAGCTGATACAAATGGTAATGGGTGGACATACGTGACATATATTTTAGTTTATATTTCATGTTTTTGTTTGAGAAAAACCATGATTGTGATCATATGACGAAACACTTGACTAATCTAAACAAATACTTCAAAAACTTTAACTAAAACTTTTTTGTAAGTGTTTGCAAGCATTCTAAAGAAATAAAAGGAAATTCACTGTACTTAATTTGCCCATCAAAAGCAGAGTTTATCATACCCTTTTCTGAAATCTGACTTCTTACAACATATTAATAAAAGATCTGGTGTGTATTCTAAACTGACACACAACTTCAGGAGACCCATATGTTCGATGTTACATCATGTATAACAGTACCCTTTAAATCAATTCGGTTCTAAATCAATTTTGTCAATGGAGGTAGTTGTAAACTGGGGGGAGGGACTTCTTTTGAGATCTTTGTAATTTTTGGGGACTGTGTCTTAGGTTTGTTTTGCCTCTCTTTTGTTATTCAGGGTCAATGGGCAGTGGGGATGGAATTGCTCTTCCACAAAAGGTCTTGTTTCCCCCAGACCGCCTCTGTTTGAAATGGAACCACAACCAACGCATTGGAGCAGGTCTCCATAACCTTGGAAATACGTGTTTCCTGAATGCTGCCCTGCAGTGTCTGACCTATACCGCTCCGCTTGCCAACTACATGCTGACCAGAGAGCATTCTAAAACATGTGAGGAGGATAGATGTGGGCAGATAAATTTTTCCTTGATTTTGACCTGATCACCAACATTATGGATTTGTTCACACAGGTCATGAACCAGGGTTTTGCATGATGTGTACCATGCAGAACCACATCATTCAAGTGTTTGCTAACTCTGGAAATGTCATAAAACCCATCAGTGTGCTCAATGAGTTAAAAAGTGAGTACTCTATCTATATAAATTCCAAACTGAGGACTGACCTAAAGGAAACATTTATAGTGTACATGTGAGTTGAGGGCAGGTTTTGGCTTAATGAAATTTGATGAAGTGCATTTTTCTTTCATCCCCAGGAATTGGAAAGCACTTCAGATTTGGAAGCCAAGAAGATGCCCATGAATTCTTGAGGTACACGGTGGATGCTATGCAAAAGTCCTGCCTGCCTGGAAACAAGTGCGTTTCATGTAAAGCAGTTTTCAACAAGTATTCTTAGACATTCCTTCAGAGCAGCCTTTGTTTATAGTTTAATGATTATATATTCATGTTTCCTCAGGCTGGACAGACAATCTCAGGCAACCACTTTAGTACATCAAATATTTGGAGGATATCTTCGATCCAGGGGTAGGTCATATGTGAATCTCTCAAATATTGTTATTCTTAAACACAGCTACACTTGTAACTGGTAGGAACACCCCCGGATAGAGCTGAAACAATTCCTCGAGTTACTTGATTAACTCTATTACAAAAATCGTCTTAATTCCTTTTATTCCGTGGTCTGTCTGAATACTCGATTCGATTGGGTATTTGTCCAGGTCGTTTTGTATCCTTGCTAACAAACATTTGTCGTTTACGGATCACTCAATGTGCGCTAGATCACAGTTCAATAATCATTCACAAATTTTCTCATCTTGGACCCTTTTAGCAACCTTATTTTTTAAGTTGTGCGGCTATTTTTTACTCCAATGTTTGTGAAGCTCCGTTGGAACGAAACTGAGAGACATTCAATTCTGAAGAGAGATGATGGTGCTCCGTCATTCAGAAAATGCAGAGACTATGATGGTAGATAGACATCGCGATAATAGGTCAACATCAGCGATACTTCGGCTCTTCTTTCCAGTGGGGCCCAGGTGATGTACTGGCCATTTCAGAAACCATTTTTATGGTACTTCTAGCTCGGGTGGTTTCATGTGATCCCTGCTGCTTGGCGTCTCATTCTCACGGTGGCGTTATTGATATTTGCATTCGATCTGCTCCAAGCGCTTCAACTTTCCAGACCCCTTCACACGTGTCTCATTGCTGTCCTCTTTGTTCGGTATAAAGCCAAAGTATTGCCAAATAGATGAATGGTACTTTTTTTACCAGGCAAAATCATAGACACCATTACTCATGACACAGATCACCCTGTCAGTACGTGACCGAGTCCCACAGACAAAGTGATTGATGGGTGGTAATTTCTGTGTAACTCATATTTTTTTTATGTTTTTGTTATTGGTAAAACAAAAATTTACATACATATATATAATTCTGGATTGTTGTAGAATGTTATTAGTTATTATTGTCTCTCTTTCACAGTCAAATGTTTAAGTTGCAAAGCAGTATCTGACACTTTTGATCCATACTTGGATGTTTCATTGGAGATAAAGGTACCTTTCTCTTAATAAAGTATGTTTTTTTCTTCACAGATAAAGAATTTTAAGCAACGTATTTTTGCTTTATTTCTTTGTGCATCTTTCCAGACCGCTCAGACCCTGTCTAAAGCTTTTGAGCAGTTTGTGAAGCCTGAACAACTTGATGGGGACAATGCCTATAAATGCTCCAAGTAAGATTAGCATAAGTTAGCATTTGTTGAGAGCAGGATCATTGAAAGGTTCAAATAATTTTCTTCTTACTTTACAGATGTAAGAAAATGGTGACTGCCTCAAAGAGATTCACTGTTCATCGTAGTTCAAATGTTCTCACCATTTCGCTGAAAAGGTTCACTAACTTCAATGGAGCAAAAATTACAAAGGTAAAGTCAAAGCACTATAATGTAAAGCAGATGTAGGACACTTCCAGTTTAATCTGGCAGAAACTATGTAGGCTGTCAACTTATCGAATATTTCATTTATCACATGGTTTAACTGTGACAGATTCTGCTCTTTTTACAGGACGTGAGATACACAGAGTCTCTAGATTTGCGGCCATTCATGTCTCAACCTCTCGGGGAGCCTCAAATCTATGCTTTGTATGCTGTGTTGGTACATTCTGGCATTAGTTGCCAAGCTGGACATTACTACTGCTTCATTAAGGTAAATTGTCTAGAGCAGAAGCCTAATTTATTTTGTTGTGATAAAGTCAAATTACTGGTTTAGATGTTTAGCAGTACCTTTGCTTAATTTACCCAGCTTACCTGCTGGTAAGTTTATGTACTTGTACTTAATTATGATGGCTTGAGTAAAAAAAAAGCACTCAATGATTGAAAAAATGTAACTAATTAATAGCATCACAGCAAAAATAAAAACGCAATCTAAGCAAAGCTGAAAATCCTTAAAATTAGATTGAAAATCTTGATTTTCTTATTTAGGAAGATTTTTCTAATTTAATCCTTTTGGGTATAGATTATTTTCAGAAAATATCACTTACATTTTCTTGAGGAGAAAAAAATGCTCATTCCGGTCATAAACTTTGTGAAACAAGCTGTTGATTTTGCCACTGATTTTAAAACAAGAATCTTAAGACAAGAATTTTTGACTCAACATATTCTTATTTCAAGAGTGTTAATCTTATTTTAGGAATACACTATTAAATACTGGTAAAAACACACATCTTGGAACAAGAAAAAAATATCAATCTAGTTCTAGTCTTCTTAGATCAAGTAAAATATCTGACAATGGGGAAAGAACATTTGAAATAAGACTCAAATGCTTGTGAAAAGAAAACAAGAAAAAGAATCTACAAAATAAATAAATAATCAATCCCCCAAACATTAATGCAATAACTTACACACAACACAATACATACTAGCACAAAAGTCACTTTTAGAGTCATAATCATTAATATTAGACTGTCAAGTTGTGTACCAACTTTTGATGGAAGAGATCTGTGCTTTAAAAACACACACTCTTGAAACAAGAAAAAAACCCTCAAATATAGATTAACTCTTCCTAGATCAAGCAAAAGAGTCTGCCAATTGGGTAAGCAAACTAACTTGGTAAGAATTCTTCAAACGAGCAAAAATTTCTAGCCTAATTTTGGACCTAAAAAATAGACAAAAACTCTCAAAACAAGTTGCTCCAAGCTGTGAAAATGCATTGACACTAGAAAATTCCAACTTGTATCTAGTCACTAGAGGTCTTAAAACTAGACAATCTGTCTTAAAACTAGAATGTTTTCGTTTTTATTTTTTTATTGCTTATCAGAAACAAATTAACCTTTCAGCACTGATAGTGTAGCGGTCAGAGCACTGACACGTGCTGATCTTCTCCCCTGATCTCTAATAACTGTTCTTCCTCTCTCCTCTCAGGACCGCCCTATCTAAAAAGGCATCAACTGGGACAAATTATTAGAAGTTTTGAAAATCAAGATTTTTTTGCTTAGAATAAAGATCACAATTCAGATTTTTAAATTTTGATTTTAATATATTAATGTTAATATTATTTAACCCTGTACATTAGGTTATCTAATAGCAGTAAAATGTGACCTAATACTCTTTGCTTTAAAGAGAACACACATAGAACATGAAGAAATATGTAATGATGTAAAGAAAAACATTCACAATTAAACATGATAAAAAAACATACCAATGTAGAATATCAGAGTAAAGTGAGTTAAATATTCTTAGCTACAAACACAAAACTCATGTACAGTTCCATAACTGGTCCATAAATCTGCAAAAGTTGCTGCAAAATTGTGTACATCTCTCAATTCTGCCATGTCATTTTTGTACAGAGCAGAGATTGAGACATGTGAAAAATAATTACGAGAGCACGCAATAGCGCTTATCAAGCGTTTAAGAGAGTTTTTTTAAACATGTCTTTTGCGACGGTGTTCACGAGAGCCGTGTCTTTAGCCAGGTGAAACGCGATTGTGTCCGTTATTTCTTTGTGTCTGAGAGAGGTTGTTTAGTACGGTGTTGCATTGAATAAAGCTGTTTGAATTGATGTTTGCTTTGTTTGGCTGCAGGTACTGTGAGATTGAACAGCTTTGTGTTTCCATACAGTTTCATACTGTTGTGTATGGTTACATTTTAAGCAATTTAAATACATTTGTGGTGTTCCCCTTTGGTGAAGAAACGAGTGCTAAACAAGTGCTAAACGTACTGGCAGTTGTTGTCCGGTGGATAAGGAGATCGACTTGTGATCTGAAGGTCCCGGGTTCGATCCACCAAGTTGAAGTTGGTGTGAGCGATGAAATACTTGCTCTCCCATCATCAACAACCACAGCTGTGGTGCCCTTGAGCAAGGCACCTCCCTGACTGCTCCCCGGGCGCCGCAGCCATGGCTGCCCACTGCTCCGTGTGTGTGTTCACGGTGTGTTTGTTCACTGCTGTGTGTGTACACTGGATGGGTTAAATGCAGAGCACAAATTCCAGATATGGGTCACTCCATGTCTGGCCGACTGGTCACTTTCACTTCACTTTCCTTGGTTAGCTGAGTATCGTCTGGTTTAAAACCTGAAGTAAACTCAAACTTCAAAGTAGGATCTTTTTGTAGGTAATACAATTTCTGGGTTGTATCTAGACTTACTAGAACTTGTTTTTAATTTGACTCCCGCTTGATTCACATGTCTTTGTGCAGATAACAGGCACATGTGAGCTCTCCTGTGCAAAACGCCCGTGGCTGCGCGCGAGTGTGCTGTGACTGGTTGCACGTTGTCAGGATGATTTTGACAGAATTTAAAAAATCCTGGTTTAAGATCGTGAGGGGGTGGAGTCGAGATATCGATCTTTTAACGGTTAATTGTGCAGCTCTACTATTTTACAAGTGTTGCATTTTGTGACAGAAGGGTGCCAATATTTTTGGTCATGAAGGTATACCCCGATATGATCATACTTACAATGCCGATCCTGTCTCATAGGCTAGCAATGGGCAGTGGTATCAAATGAATGACTCATCAGTATCTCTCAGTGATGCAAGGACAGTACTCAATCAACAGGCATACTTGCTTTTCTACATCAGGTAATCCTTTCATTTCACTTATGTGTAAAAAAAAAACATGCATTTTACAGAGGTTATGCTTGTTTCTGAAAAGTCTCCTTTTAAATGTAGGTCACCTGATGGGAAGTCTGCTAATAACTGTAGCCAGGCGATTCATACTCCGGGCACATCATCTCCACAACCCACCATTCCGTTCAAGGCGACTGGGCCTCAGTCCACATCCTTTATTGGCCCTCAATTGCCCCCTCACATGCAGAAGGTACTGCAGAACAAGAAATATGTAATTTTGCAATTTGCCATAAGCTTTGCAGTATCTGTTCATGTTGTAACTTTGTTTTTGTAGAAGTCGACATACGTTAATGGAAACGGTTCTTCAAAGGAACATCATGGCATGTCCAAACCTAACATAAGCTTTTGTGTCGGGACCAAACAAGGCTCTCTTAAATCTCATGCGTCCTCCTCTGTGATAGATTCCTCCTTGACCACACTTCCTCAGTCCACTGGCATCTTGGATTCATCCAAGAGGCCAAAATTGACATTTTTCATTGGTCAGGGCAAATCTTTGAGACCTGTTCAAAGCCAGTCAAGCACCAACGGCTCTTTAGCAGCTGTTTGTCACCCTTCCTCTTCATCAAGCAGTGCTTCGATGTCTACCTCAGGCTTACCGGTGGTCAATGGAAACCACAATGGAGCTTCTTACCTTGTTCCTTATGGCCAGGAATCATCAGAGGAATCGGACCAAGAACATGGAGCCTTGGACAACAGATCAGCAAAGTTTTGTGCTGCCAAGATATGTCATGGCAACGGGGTGCAGCAGCAGCATAGTTCTGGCTCACTGTCTTATTTTACAGCAGAAACGAATGGATTAGATAACGGTCCAAGTTTACATGTGTCTGAAAATGGAGCGGGTGATGCTCAAACTTCACAGAAGACTCCACCTAAAGCTAATGGTGTCAGCCACACTAACAAGGTAACTCCTCAGTGCATGAGGAGAATTGGTCAAAATTATTAAAATAAAATTGTATCATTATATAACACTTTGCAGAAGTATGGATTTAATGAATATTTAACAAATATCGGTAATTACTGTACTTCTGTGTTAGAATCGTATACTTTAAAAGATGAATAGTTGGTGCTTTCAATTGCTTGCTTGTTTTTCTCTAATTGCTATTCTGGCTGTGTAGGGTACGGAGGATCCACATCCTTTATCCCAGATGACTGATTTACCCCTCAGATCAGATTTGCAAATCAACTCGACACCCAGATGTAATGAGTCAAGGTAGCCTTGTTTTGTATCACCAATTTTTGTGCTTAAATTTTTCTTGAAGTGTAAATAAAGTTACATTTTAAATTGGAATATGAAAAAAAAATCTAATAAATGGAAAACCTCACAAAACCCACAGACAGAGCAGCCTTCACCATTAATGAACACTGCTTACTTAATGAGAGGATCTAATAACTACAGTATATAGTTTCTGCAGTACACCGTATATAGTTTTTAGAAATCAGGAGTACCAAGTTGCAGGCAACCAACCACTACCTGTCAGGAGGCTCATACAGAAGTAACTGAGCTGCAATTCCTGGAACCTGTGTCACAAATGGGCAGGGTCTTGTTGACATCCATTCTAAAACCCTACATATTAATCAAATCATTGATGAAATATCTCTTGCTGAAGTTTTGGAAGTATTAGTAGAGCTTAGAAGACTTCTATGGACCTTTTCATTCTTTGTGGTGCCTGTTGACCACTTCCACAAATTTTTAAATAAAACATTTTTGCTTTGCTATTTTTGCTATGCTATTGTTTGGAAAACTCGAGTCTCGAGCACATATAATCATTAGTGGGAGATTAACTTTTTGCTAATCGAACCCGGTCATCAACGTCTTATTTGTAGCAGTTTGGTACATTGTCAAGCTCGATCAAGATCAACAATCAAATTCAAGTATTTGTCCAAATACCTACAAGTTCGAGTCCATGAAAAAATTCTTCGATCCAGACTTTGTTGAACCGTGATTTTCATTGTGCGTGTTATGGGACTAGTGCCTGATTGCACGTGCTTAGAAGGAACGTTGCCCATAAGCTTCATATAACATCATGTTAAGGGCGTAATGGGTACCCTATGAGTGCGAGAAGGAGCAATATTCACAACAACCCGTATTGGAACAGATTGAAGCTACTCTGGAGGAGTCTTTTATACAAAAAATATAACTTGTTTTTGCTTGAAAGTAAGAAAACAGCCAGACATGTTGCTGATTTGACGAGTTAAAATCTCATTTCCCTATTTCAATTATTTTTGAATCTGCAGTTAATTTGTCTTTATTGTTTGTCTGTACTGTGAATTTACTGTTGAATGAAACCATTACTTTGATGTTGGATAGTCACAGTACCAAAATTTCAGAACTCCAAATCAGAAAATCCACAGTTCTCGGTACCAATAATATCAATAACAAAAATAATAGTTCCAGGTCCTTACTTTATTATTTTGTATTGAAAAAGCTGTTGATGAGTAAACTTTCTTTGGATTTTGTTTTTTTCTTTTAGCAGCATGAAAGTGGCGAGTGTTGATGGCCGTTCATTCTCCCCACCAAGAAAAACCATTAGTGCTTCTTTGGACAAGACAAATTACTCTTGTACCCAGACAGCCTTGAAAGATGACCAAAGCCATGCTACATCAAACCTTCAGCCCAGCGCTGAAACCAGCCTTCATGTTAGCAGTGCTCACACAAGTCCAAGCCAGTTAAAGGAGGTTTGCCGGTGGAATGATGGAGAAAGCAAAGAGTTCAAACAGTCTAGCATCCACAAGCTAGAAAATGAGGAACGCAATATAGTCTTAGAGCAAAAGCACTACTCTTCAGGAGTGAAGGAACGGGAGAGATACAAGCACAGTAGAGATAACTACAAGAATAACAGGAGTCGCTTTGAACATCACTATCGAGAGAGACGCTCCTCTAGGGAGTGCTCCACCAGCAGAGATGGTCATTACGGAGACCGCAACATAGAGGTACACTGGGAAAGGTTCTCATACCAGCGGCGAGATCACCATCACCACTACTACCAGCATTCTCAAAGAAGAGATAGAGCGAAACGCCAATGGAGCGGAGGCCATCAGTTTTACTCTTCTCGGCCCTCTGAACACCACATCAGGCACCACAGGATAGAAACAGACCATCGAAGAGTGTCCCATATAGCCGAAAGTCTTCTGAACAGACCCAGGTCTCCCTGCTCCATCAGCCCTCTGCTAACCCACCATAAGAGGAAACATAGTGTTTCGCCTGATGCACGGGACAATTTTGATGGGTGTCACGTAAAGAAAGCCAAGAAGAAGAAGAGAGACAAGGACAGATACAAGTGAGTTGTATGCAATTCTCATTCTTTTCTTCTCATTCAATTCTCATTAATTTTTTCCATGGTTGCTATTATGGTTAAAGTTGCTAAATATTCCCCAAACAAGATACTTTATTGTCATTTCTTATTTATGTGGTTTTAAACCATGAATATTTTGAATCATAAAGATTTATTCAAATTAAAATGCAGACAACTGCTTGTACTGTGTTAAGGTTATTTGCAAAATTTGTTTTATGTGCTCTAAAAAATCTAACCAGATACTGCACCAAAACAGGCAGGTGCAAGGAGGAGAGGCTTCAATCTCTGTTCTCCTCTACTTCTAATAACTCTCCTTTCTTTCAGTGCACTTAAACTACAAATATAAATCAGCTCCTTGGTAAGTGCTAGCTTAGTAGATAAAGCTAACGGAGTGTCGTTACATTAAGATGTGAACAGAAAACTTGAAACTTGGCAGATTTTCTCCCTTTTCACTGATAATCCTCAGAGTTAGATTTGGTTGAGTCTTGTGTTTGTAGAAGGCTTGAGTGTCGTCATACAGCAGCAGGTGTTTCTCTGCTATTTTTCTGTATAGACTTCCCCCTGGACATCATCGTCTAGAGCAAGCTGATTATTTGGGGAAGCAGATTTCAGCCAAAAGTTCTGATTATTCTACTTCTGTATTGTCTGCCTCTCCCATCGCAAAATCTCAATATCATGTTTCTCAGGCACTGCAACAGCTTCAGAGCTCTGTAGGAAATCAATGTCTACACAGCAATTTTGCTTTTGAAACATAATCACATCTTCACATTGACTTAACAAAACCTCTACCATTACTACTTGTTTCTTTGAACACAGCCAAGTCTTTATTTATCAGGATGTGTCCTACGGTATCAAGTTCTTTTCAGGGGTTTAAGTTAGGTTTGACAAGTTTGTGATCATTTTGTGTTGACAATACAGTTTAGGTCAAAACCAGTCTGTTTTGTACAACTATTACTTTATTGGGATATATTTTAGTTGTATCACCCAGCCCTATGAGGTAGGTTTTGGGTCTCCAGGGATTCAGTATGAAACACGTGATCTAGGGAGTGCTAGTTTTGAAATATATGGGATTAAAATTACTTGTTGTAATGAACACAGGCTCACATGTTTGGTGGTGCTCCCGTGCATAAACCTGAGCTGAATAGGTCTTTGTAACTTTCCACTTCTAGACATTCAGAGAGAGCGCCATCAGAGGAGAATTGTGAAAGCAGCTCCAAAAGACACAAGAAGAAGAAAAAGAAGAGGAGGAGGGAGGAGGAAAGCCCTCACATTCGAAGACGTTATAATGCAAAGAAGCAAGAGCAACACAATTATAGAGCATGGGCACCCTTTGAAAGTGAATCTTACACACCCCACAGAGATCGTAATCTGCTCAACGGACACACAGGTGCATCATCTTTCATTACTTTTACTATATGAGGACTTTGATATCTTTTTGTGTTCAACTCATAACTGAATGTTCCCCTGGACAGTAATGTTGTATGTATACTGGAGCTTTATTTGTACACTTCATAGCATATTGCTGTAGGAATTACACATGTGGCTTTTGTGTGGTTGCGTCCATCCTTTCATCACAGCTCATGATGCGACCTAGCACTGAGGTAAAATTATTTTTGTTTTAGCTGCAGTCTTTGGAATTCTGGACTGGTTTAATGTACGATCTCAAATTACACATTCTGCAGCTCTTCAAAACTTTCTGCGTAGTCGGCAATGAACTGGAAAACTTTAGTGTGCAGCATTTTGCCAACACAATTTAGGCAAATACAGCAAGTACTCAGGGGATCTATGTTGTGATAAGCAGTTTCTGTTATTGGACAGGGAGGTATCAGAGGATATTCAGAATTTCCTTCTCTTACTTCTCACTCTCCTCACGTCAGAGCTGTAGCCTGCAACAAACATTTTGCAACAGTTTGTATATTTAACCATTTTTGACTAGATTGTCTCAAGTTATTAGAAAAAAGTTATTAGAAAAAATCAAAGTAGGGTTACTGAGGATCTGTGATTGGTAATGTTTGCAAGTGAACCTACATATCTGTAAATGGTTTAAGTCTGTCACTCAAAAATGGACTCAGGGAAGAGCCCCATGTATATCTTGTATGACTTTTGGCTTTTCTTTAAACTTTGAAAACTGAAGAACTGTGGTGGACTAAACAGTCACAGTATTGAATCAGAATCAGCTTCATTGCCTGCTATGTGTGTGCACCCCCACACATACATGGCTAGGAATTTCCTGTGGTACATTGGAGCGTCAGTGAAAACAACATGGGTTATGTTGTTTGCACTGTTGTGTCTTACTCCTCAGACACTTCAACTATTTTATCAGTCCTCACTCACTTGATCTCACTCTGCGCGCCTAACCACTTGATTTGTGGGCATCTGAATTATCGATCACTCGATTTCTTTCCCCTCATGCTTTGGCACTCACTCCTAGAGTGCTCATGCTCCTTTTTTTCTCAATCGCATAGCCTCTCTCTCTTGCCTCGGGCATGACCCCTCTCTCATTTTCAGTCTCGCTTACTCTCTCCTCTCATACTCCATTCCCCTCACTGGTTCTCACTTGATCGATCTTAAAATCAGCAGACATCACCAATTTGTATGTTTGGAAACATGTGTTCTCACAGTAGCGCAAATAGAATTCTATGAGTTATCGTGTATTTAAACCATTAATGATGGGTTTGTGCAGTCTAGAAATGCTTGGGCGGCCTGACACCATAACAAGCTAATAGCCAATCAGCAGACGCTTTAAAAATATCATGCATAACATGAAGTACCATTTGTCCTAAGGGGTTCCTGTTTGTTTGGGGTATTTAACAGTCAATTTTAAATACCAATGATTGCACACTCAACTTTCAAATGCAAATGAAATGCCAACAGCAGTTTGAAACGAACATGACATGGCCACAGAACATTAAAAACAGGGAGATGGCCCCGAAGAGAGACGCATTTGTCAGGTGACAGAATAGAGTGCAAGGAAACCAGTTCAGTATCAGCTTCTGTTATGTTCCTGATAGTAAACTGTATTCTATCCTGACATGTTGAACTCGACTCAATCACTGGTGTTATTCACAAAAATTGACATGCAGATGTTGCTGATGCAGATAAACCAGGTCCTTTATCACGTTTTTGCAAACATTAGTAATTAGTTTGTATTGTTCTTTGCGCAAGCCATACTATAGAGAATTGTTCCAAAAGTTCATGAAGTCCATCGGGGGCTGCATAGAGGCTCATTGCAGGATCCCTTCAGCCCATGGGACGATACTCTCAGATCTCTGTGCTACATGTCTGTGCTCTCTGACACTTTCCTTATTTTCTTATATTTTCCCACGTGTTTTATTTTTAACACATATTTAGCAATGATGAGTTACAGACGAATACAATGTGACTACTCTTAAAAACGAGCTCAGATGTCATTAGTCTAGCTCATACCCACAGAGTGATGGCAATAAAACTAAATGTGATATATTGGTAGATTGTACATAACAAAATCTCAGTGCTAGTGAATGGGTCAAGTGAACTCTTTGTAGCCTAACAAGGAAGTAAGTTGTGCATGTGCTCTTTTAAAATAATGATAATGTTATTGAGACAGCAAAATTATTTATGTCCATTTCAGGCCCAGGATTTTTTGCTCCAAAACAAAAATCTCAGTGACCACTTCAGATCCTTAAAAACAAACAAACAAAAGGGACCACCTCAGATCCAAACTAAAATTTCCAAGAGCGACCACCTCAGATCCTCCAAAACCAAAGTGAAATGTACAAGAGTGGCCACACTAGATTCTCCAAAACCAAACTGAAATCTATCAGCAACCACCTCAGATCCTGCCAAACCACACTGAAATCTACAATAGCGACTACCCCAGATTCTCCAAAACCAAACTGAAATCTCCATGAGTGACCCTAGGATCCTCCAAAAGCAAACTGAAATCTCCTAGAATGTCCAACTCATATACTCCAAAACCAAACTGAAATCTACAAGAGAGATCACCTCATATCCCCCGAAACAGAAATCTCCAAGATTGTTAGTTGGAGAACTTGGTCGTTACTGTAATGATCACTATTTGTAATCTATTTGTAATATGGTCATTGCTTACTGGTTGTCTATCTGTTAACCTATATCTCTCTAGCCTGTCTTGTTGATCAAATAAACAATTACTTACATGCACATAAGCTGAAATGAAACAAACATTCAGTAACAAAGGGCAATTGGTGTATACATTTTTATGAATGCACTTAATATACATCAGAACTGCATACATGAGGTGAAAAGGTGGTGCAGGTGAAGTTGGTCGATCTGGTTGGATTCCCACAAGGTCTATTCTGCAGTTGTGACTGGTGGGGTGTGTTTGGTGGTGGGCCACGTCCATAATGGCAGCCACGTCCTGTGAATGTGTAGTGAATGAATAATGATATAAGAATTGTCAAGCGTCTTTTGAGCATCTATAAAAGGGCTTTTAATTAAAGGCCTTATTATCAATTAAAGGCATTATTTATGTATTTTCAGGGCTCAAGCACCAGCGGTGCAAGAATACTATTGTAAATAGAATTTTATATTTGTATTATTATAAATATTATTATTATTCTTTCCTTCCATCTTTGGTTGGACTTCAGAGGGCCTATACATGCTTGAAAACTTTCGCACACGTATCAGATCTGGTGAAAATTAATGTCTGATATAGGTTCAAAATATGTGTTGTGAAAAATGTCTCCACCTAACACGTTTTAGCTGCTGGTGCACAACCAATTTGACGTAGCTGAAAGTAAAAAGTGCACCTTCGTACTTTACATATGTGTACCAAATTTCAAGTATAAAGCATGTCTTTAAAATCGACAGGAAGTTGGTTATTTTGCAAAATTTTAACAAGGCATTTTTGATCGCATTATATTTTGAGGAACATCTACCATATATTTTTTGGCTATTGTAAAGTATGTGGTCGTGGGTTTCCACATTTTTTTGAAACAGGAAGTTGTTATAACTCAGGCATAGAATATCTGATTGTGCTCAGACTAATCTCATTTTTATCCTGGTCCAAGCCTGAACATGTTCATTTGACAACAAATATCATCAGTCATAGTCATTTTTTATGCCTCTTTCAGGCAGTGTATTACATAAACAAATACAATTTGACACACATATGTAGGACACCAAAACTTACAGGAAAATTGGGTTGAATTTCCAAACTGAACAGGAAGTTGGTTATTTTGGGTTTTATGTAAAAAAGAAATTGACTTAATACTTTAAGTAACTTCTACAAATTTTATCCGTTCGTTTTTAAACTATGGCAGTATAATCTTAAAGTATGTCCAATTTTAAATTGCGAAACTTTTTTTGGCTTTGTTAAATGCGTGGCCGTGATGGCTGGGAAAAATCGCTGTAGCGTCTCACCGGACACCTTTTTCCTGCTGGCTCACTATCAGTTTGTTGTACAAGAATGAAATTGAATACACACATGAACAATACTAGGACAAACTAAAATGTAATATACATTCCTTTTCCAAAATCAACAGGAAGTTTATTTTACCATTTCCTGTAAAAAAGTTAGTGCTTGAGCTAACTGTTACATTTTACCAAACTTCTCCCACAGATTTTCGAAACATCTCCAAACTTCATCAGCATACTTTTTTTACTTTTATTAAAAAACAAAAAAAATCATACTTTAACTAACTCCACATAGAGTTTTTAACCATTCCATTCCAACATAGCTATTTTAAAAAATAGAAAAAAGTATGTCTAATGTTAATGTTGCAAAGCTTTTTTGGATATAGCAAAGGGCGTGCCATGGAGGCCAGGGAATGTCCAAATATGGGTATGAAACATGAAGTTGTTAAAGCTCAGCTATACAATGTCTGATCGGTGCCATATTGTCAGATTCTCATGAGAGTCCAAGTCTGAACACATTCATAATAAAAAGCACATAATCAGTCAGAGCGCCATCTAGGTGCGAGAGACCTTCCATCGCTGCTTGCAGCTTTAATTTTAATGTGTATTTGTCACTGTTTACTGTAGTCATAATGGTTTTTTTGGTTATATCAATAATTCACATTATTTGACAAATTTAATTCATGGATACATTTTCAGCACTTTGACATTTGTTGAACTTATTTTCCTCAGTGAAATGTAGAATTCTGACCATTGTTGTGTTTTGCAGGAAGTCGTACACTCAATACAGGGAAAGAGATGTGTCCCTTCCACTTGAGGTAATTTTCTGTTTTTTTTTTTTTTTTTTTTGAGAAATTGAATATTTTCTTTAGTGTTTTTGTTTCATTTCAGTTCCATCAAAGACACCAAGCTTGCAAAAGAGGAATCTCCTAGCTGCTCTTCTCAACATGGTGCATAATGTTGGAATTTGCAGACTTTGTACCACTAGATTTTAAAATTTCATAATTTCTTCTGTTTTTCTTAACTTGTTTGTGTAAGAATTGTAGAATGTGCTCACTTCTTCTTTAATCATGGAAAACAGAAATAGTGTAACGATTTGCAAAGGATTGAACACAAATGACTGAAGCTTTAGATCAGAATGGCTTCTCACACACGAGAGCACTTGTGAAGATGAGATCACAATACGGAATCAGCTGGAAGAAACTGAAGTTGTTCAGCACAAAGTATCTGGACAAATGCCTTTATCTTTCCTTTTCTGCATCTCACGTACTTGCTTTATGGAGGGCTTCATTCTGTCCAAACTTTGAAATGATCTTATCTACTTTAGTCAAGAAAATACTGTGAATTTAATTTAATTTAAATTGTAACGGTTGTTGCAGTCCTGTATCAGGAATTCAGAAGAGACACTTTTATAATATACACCATGATCTTTCAATGAAGAGAAGCTGGACAGTATTATACGCAGCTTAATGTTAGCCTAGTATGTGTAGTACATGTAAATATTGAGGGAAAATGACCTTGGCGTCTGAAATTGTAATCTCTATCACCATGTTTACAGCAGTGTGTGAGTGATAGAAGTTGTATGTGGCTGCAGGAAAAGTTGGCTTTTGTAAAGCATGGCTTTTTTTATAAAGATTCATGGGTAAAAAAAAAATTGCGGTTTCTGGTGTATGTAAAACACACACTGCATCTCACTAATGAAAATGAGAAATAATATTTAATCAAGATGGGATTCAAATTTAACAAATGAGTTATTCAGCTTGAAATGATTTGTTTTTATCGCTTTGATTCTTAAATTGTTTAGTGTGTATTCATTTAAGAGGTGTGGGTAATACAATTTTCATTTTACTAATTGGAAATTAAATTGAGATTTGTTAAGTCTATTGTGTGGTCACAGTTGGATGAACTTTGAGAAATATTTTGTTTTACTTTATCCTCAGTGCTAATATAGAGATGTACATGTATGGCCCTAAAAGACACTCGAATACTTCACTCAGAAAACTGCTTTGGATGGAGATGTTTTGCATGTTTATTGTTTTTGTTTGCACATGAACAAAAGAGATAAGAAAAGTCAATCGAGACAAAACTTCTCTTTCAAACCTTTCATCCAGCAAAACTGTCTCTTTCTAATTATTCACAACAACTAGTTAAGGAAGCCAAGTGCTTTAGCTGAACAACATTGATTTTCACCGAAAAGAGCCCAAACTTCATGCAAGTACCCTAACTGTCCCTTTCAATGAGATGAACAACTTTTTGAGCTTCAAAATAAGATCCAAAAATGCAAAAAATATTTCCAACAAAATCCCCATTTTAATAAATACAGAGTCTATTGCATGAATAAAGAAAAGTACACATATTTAGATCTGGCCCTTTACACTGCGCTCCACATTCAGTCCAGGGGCACATGCAGGAAAGCCTCATGTACTCCTGCAGATTTGGACCTCTTCATCTTTTCGATTGCCCTCTGCAGGTCCTCTTTCCTAATGGGACGGATGAAGTCTTCCTCGGGACTGCAAGGGAGAGTTAAATCAGTGCATAGAAAAAGTGTCTTTTAAGAAGATATTTTACAATGTACCTTAAACTTTTTAAAATGAGAACAAAACATCTTCACTTGCAAACACACAAACAAATGATTAGTTCACTAAGCATTACATTTTTCTTGAGTTGATATAATGAAAGACAAGATTCAGTCATATCTTTATTTATAGTTGACTGAATTAATATTTTCTCATAGAATTCTCATTCTCAATGGTTGTTGACTGCATTTTAAATACATATGTTAAACCAATGCGTCACTAGCTGTGGCATGAAAACAAGATGTAGAACACCAGTTTATTTCTTGTTAACTTTAATTATGCTGCCTTTGTCGGCAGCTCACCTTTAAACCCATCAAAAAAAGCACAAAAATTATACAATAAATTCATTCACACATGTGAATTAAGCACATTCAGTTCCCTGAGTAGGTTTGTCCACATGAAAAAGGGCACCAAACCAGAGTTTATTTACAATATTATATTTGTATACTATTTAAAATAAAAATATATGAATGATGGCTCAGAGAAAGAAGGCACATGTGCTGTAATTTGGGCCACTTTGTTTTCAAGGTGACTCTTCTGGGGATAATTTTGAATGCCTTGATGTGCTAACAGAGTAGCCAATACCATTTTATGTTGCAGTTAGAAAAAAAACACTCAACTGTATTTACATGTAGGTTTAAAGCTATCTGGAACATAAGCCATAAGGCCCCTCTCAGTTAGGAATTTACCTTTGTTGATGCACAAAGTCCCTCACACACAACAGAGCAGCGTCTCGGCACATCTCTCTGAGGTCACTTCCTGAAAAGCCATCGGTCTGTTTTGCAATATCCCCAAAATCAACCGAAGTCTCCACCTTCAGAAATCAAGAAGAATTTTTTGAATTTGTGACGTATTAATACTTTTAGCCTTTAAGTTTCATATTTAAAATAACTTGCATTCTCGTTCTCAAGGATCAGTTTCAGGATGTCTTTCCTCTGCTTGACACTCTAAATAGAACACAAACATACAAACACATAAAGGCCAGTTTATTTTTAAATGACATTTCATTCCCTTGAGTTAATTATTATTTGCATAAGAATTCAGAATGACGTAAAATAGAGAAATCAAATGTAAATATTTTTAACAATGTATTAACACACAAAACATGAGCGCAATGATAACTTTGAGCACAAATATGACAATATTGAGATCACTTTAGCTTCCGTTAGAAAAGAAAACTCATCGTATTCGACACATGTTGAAGAATCATGAAATGTGCAGGTTCAGGCTAATAGATTAAGCAAACAAAATTATTTTTTAATGGAATTTAAATAAGTTTAGTTACTTAATCTGCCTAAACATCAGAGTTTGTTGTCAGAGCGTATCAGAGCGTGTCTGTGGCCCGCTTCAGGAGGGTGGAGGAGAGGTGTATGAGATGCTTCAAAGCTGCGCGCATATCTAGACTCCTGTGCTGCTCTTTCTAATTTCTATATTTAATTTCTATATCTATATATTTAAATATATATTATAGTATTAAGGAAATTTTGAAAGGTTTTAAGACTTTTTCATCAATTCATCATTCTTTCAGCACAGGCTGAATAGTTGAGTTATTCTTTGCTTATTTGGTAATTGTGACAAATTGCATGGTCTGCACCGAAAATACATAAAGATAAAATCATATAAAAGGTTGCATATATTTTTCACCCTAAATCACAATCACAAATAGGGGTAGCAAATTGACTTGAAACTTGAAATCGTAAGATACATGCACAAAAAATCATTTTAAAAACATTTTGGAAAGATTGTTAGTTTGCAAAACTATTTACATGAAACTTCACCAACAAGCAGCTGCATCTCTTATCAGCTTCTTTGTTGTTTTAACTGCAGCCCTACATTAAACATTTGTTAAAAGCTGCTGCAGCATGTTAAAAGCTGACTTTTCAGACATTACTCTCATGTTTTAGATTGTTACCACATCAAAAACATACCTCAAATCATATTAAGATTTGTTCATGCATGCTTATGTAATCCGAATGTATTTTTCTGGGAGTTCACAATGGCTTGATGGCCATAGCCACCATTGGCTAAAGCACCGCCCACTAATCAGATGACGCGCTAATGCAGCTCATCTCAATGAAGAATTTATGCGATGACTGACCTGGAAGTGAACCATAGCAAAACCGCGCAAATAAAAAAGAGCAATGAAAGTGTATTTGGATGTCCCTGACCAAGTGTTTTTTGGAGCTCCAAAATCTGATATCTTAAGAAAAAGGTGGATTTTAGCAAAACTCAGCAGGGTTTTTTTTTCTTGATAAATATTGCCTTTTGAAGGTTATTAGGGCGCATAGATAATCTAGAAGGGTCAAACAATTATAATCAATAATTAAATATGGCACGTAAAGGTCAAAACACATCTATCCGAATATTCGGTGCGAAATTACGTGCATCAACATACCTCGATCGGGAAAAGAACGAGCGCCCACGGCACATCCCACATCTGTCTGAGCGATTGGTGTGAACGAACAAGAGTTCAGCTCTGCCATAACGGACTAGGTTATCGCAAAAGAACAACCAATGAAAGCTGACTGTTTTTATGATGTGAATGGGACATGAAAGAGCCGCTAAATGACGCTCTCTCTTCAATCTCACGACAGAAAACAGCACCAAAGAATTAGGAGATGAACAGCAGAGGAAGAGACTGGGAAATATGAGATAATACATATCCATAAGCTTGTATTACTGGTGTCCGACCATCGAGAGTTCAATAAAACCCTAAATGTACACCGCAGAGAAGCCATACGAAGATTCGTTCGATTCTCAGTTCGGATAGATGTGTAGCGGCCTTTAGGCAGTTTTTCTGTTTTCTGTTAGCATTTTTTTCCATAGCATAACAATAACAAAACTCTGAAAAAAGGAAAATAATTAATAAACACTGGGTTGTGGTCATATTTGTAGTTCGCTTGATTTGGTCCGAACCAAAAAAAATTTAATTTTATACATCTAGCCTTCAGTTCAGTTAGTATTCAGATATGGAATATCCATGAAACTAAAGTCATCAAGCTCAAAGTCTTTGTTACAGGTGTGTGGTGATGCAACTTTCCAATGGTGTCCAACATACATATATACAAATACACATTTGAAGTTCGAAGATTTAGTCTGAATTATTCAAGATGCACTCAAAATAAAGAAGTGCATGTAAGCAGTGTGCAAGCAGACACATCTCAAGTGTAGCGGAGACAGAAAACCAGCGTTTATCTGCGCAGACTTACAGGCTGGTTGATGTGGAACCTTGTTGGCATCCTGCGCAGTATAGCGGAATCAAGATCTTGTGGGCGATTGGTTGCTCCCATTATTATGACCTTTTAACAGAAAACATCACAGCATCTTAATAATGCTTCTTTACTTCTAATTACTTGAAAAAATGCTAGTCTGTGCTGCATTATACCTGGCAGTTGAAGTCAGTCTCCAGTCCATCCCATAAGCTCATAAACTGCGCCTTCATCATCGCGGTGGCTTCATGATCTGAACTTGAGCGACTCCTCAAAAAGGAATCTTGAAGAAAAGAGCATACCAATTTCAAGGAGGACAAAAGGACAATTTAGGCACTGTTCCATAAGGATATGAAAGTGCATGTTATTACAGTTTGCTACCCGGCAGAGAAGCAGAGCCTTTTGTTACTATGCACATATTCTATTAAGAGGCACATTTTATGCGTGCATATTTATTGCCATGTTCATTTCCATATTTTGTTTTCTAATGACATGCTGAATCACAGGTGCAGCCAGTAATTATTTTTTCGAGCATATACTTCTTCCAAAAGCCTATTATTATAAGAATGTTAATAATAATGTTGTTTGTAATGTTTGTCCACCCTACAGAGAGAGAGAGAGAGAGTGTGCTGTGTTGAATTTGAGGTTTTCATCTGCTTTGTCTTCGTACACTTGCATGTAAAACAGGGAAAAAAGTTTTTGAGAGAGCTCTTCAACTTTGGTTATATTGTTTTTTCTTGGAGTGTTTCTGTATCAGATCTATTTTAACTGTTGAAAGGATGAGGGGAGTTCATAATTTTACAACCATGCCCTTAATCACAGACATAGTGCAGATAGTGCCACTTGAACTCTCTCTTCCATTTTGCTGCATGACTGGTAATCGAAACAAAATATTCCACTTGAATAAAAAATACTTTTTAAGAAAGTGATTTTTACCTAATCATAATGCAAATTACAGCTCCCTTTATTAATTTTGTTTGGCAAGATGAGCACTTGGTGGCATGGTGACATCATGACTGATCTGGATCTAGTGAACTAGAAGACAAACCTAATGGAGCCAGGGGTGGAAATGTTTTTTCGGCTCCAAAGTTGGTGAATTTTAACATTGGAGTGAATGAGAACTTGCTCTTTTTTGGAGTCAGCCTCAAGAAGCCGCTCGGGGACCTGCGGTTCAGTCACTTCCTATCACGCATCGAGAGGGAAAGTAGGAGGTTAAACAGAGCTATCATGCCTTTGTAGTTCCGCTCTTTCCAGCCTTCTTTGTGCGGTTCAGGTTTGAGGTATATCAGACACACACGCAAGCACGCACGCACGCAAGCACACACACACACTTGCTCCCACTATAGGACTGGGCACTTTAATAAAGAAAATTTGATGGGTGAAAAGTTATAACAATTCATATATGAACAGTTACAACATATTTAAGATATTGTAAGATATTGCACTTTCACGTATTGTTAAGCCTCAAGGTGCCTTTTTGTGAAATAAGCTGAAAAACTGCTCTCACCAATCTCATCGATGAAGATGACAGATGGCTGGAGTTTGATGGCCAGAGAAAAGACAGCTGCAGCGAGCTTCTGAGACTCTCCGTACCATTTGTCTGTCAGAGTAGAAGGCTGCAGGTTGATGAAGCGAAACCCAGCCTCTTTAGCTGTTGCTTTGGCTATGAGAGTTTTTCCACAGCCTGGAGGTCCATACAGCAACACGCCTAAGAAGAGGAGACGGACAGCCTGGTGTTAATGCTCACTGAAATTACTATTTGGATGAGGTATTACTTTGGATGATGTTACTATGTTAAATTCTGATAAACATTTTTTTCTTCCACAACTTAAAACAAGAAAATAAGTGAATTGGATACTCTATACAGCCAAAAAATTTGACATTTATAACATGTTAACATTGTAAAATTAATTATGTTAATTAACTTGGGCCTCTTTCCCGATGCACATGTTTGGAATTCCTTCCTAGCAGCTAACAAATGTATCAAATGTAAATGAATTTAACAGCTGGACTTTAACCAAGAGGAGGGAGTGATAAAAAGAGCTAAACCTTCGAATGGAGTCTATATTAGGGTCCCAAATTCCCGTCGTGGAGGTCTGAAGCCCTGCAAATTATAGTTGCAACTCTGTTCTAGCATGCATACTACTCTAGCTGCAGACAATCAGACAGAACCCTAATTAGTGCAACAGCTCTGTTTCATGAAGGTTGAACCAAAACTGTTTAGGCTTTCTGTCCTCCAGGACCAGTTTTGGAGACCCATGGTCTATGTTTTCAAAACAATGTCATTGGACAATGTTCACTTGTAAAAACAATATTTTTGTCATTAAATATATTTTTATTCACAAGGTATTTGATGAATTCGCTTGTATGCAGTGACAACTCCACTTTACCTCCTTATTTGAACATGTTACCCTGTTGAGATGTAAATATTGCCTCTAAGCTTACCTTTTTTCATCTTAAGGTCACAAACATATAGTCGGATATCTTTTTTCAGAGGTTTTTGGTAGACGGTTTGATGGTTGTTATTGGAAGCAGTGCAATCGCCCCGGACCAGAACACACTCCCTCCTGATTTCATTTTGTTACTTTTATGCCAGAGTTGATGTAACTCGCACCTTCCTAAAAGTTCCACTTTAGTCCACAGATGTTTTAGAGCAAAACTAAAACGGGCCTTTAAGTAAGTCAATCGCCTCTCAATCTATGAACTCTGCCATGAAAACCCTCTTTGCCCTGCATTCATGGTATACGCACTATTATTCAAGGAATAAACACTCCCTTAAAGGTGTCGTATCTGTAACTTTTACATCTGTACTTACTTAAAAGTAAATGCACCGCTATTGTAATGCTTTTATGCATGTTTATTTGTTTATTATAACATTTAGTGTTACACATAAACTGTAATACGATTTCACATACAAATATTCATGCATAGATGACAAAAAAAAAATGTAAATTTTAATTCCTATACATGCCCTCGAGCAAGACACCAGTTTCTTGACTGCTCTCAGTACGCCGCAGCAATGGTTGTCCACTTCTCCGGGAGTTTGTTCACGGTGTGTTTGTTCACTGCTGTGTGTGTACACTGGGATGGGTTAAATGTAGAGCACAAATTCCAAGTATGGGGCCCTCCATATCTGGCCAACTGGTCACTTTCACTTCAAACAGGGGGTACACAACTTGTTTTGAAGAGCACAACCATGTGAAGAGACTTAAAGATATTGTTTATGATAAATACTTATTAGGGTGCAGTGATAGTATAGATATTTATTATCACTTCTTTAAAAGAGGCATGATATAAAACTTTTAACTAGAACAAGTTAATGCGTGATCACAGAGGAGGGTTTGGAGCTTCAGTATCAGACTTCTGTCCTGAGTGTCTGCTTCCAGTTTAATGATGTAGTTACACCCTGTTTAATTTGAGATGATGTTACCAGTTGTAATCAGCCTACTTAACTAGATCAATTGTATAATAAAATATACAATACTTTTCAGTAATGCTTCATTAAAGAGGTATTAATTTCTCTGAACAGTTATGTATATTCCCAATGATGAGTCTGGGCTAGGTGGGTTTATGTGAGACACCCCCAATGCTCTCATTGTCACGTGATGCGTCAATGACTTAGCATGCACTGGATGAGAACACACAGTCTGCTTTACCAGAGGAAGAAACATCATAACATTAGAGTCTAATACAGAGATTTCTGTCCTACTTTTTACCTTTGGGTGGCTGAAGAAGTCGGGATCCTTCAAACAAATGCCTCTTCTGGATCGGAAGTATAACAGTGTCTTTAAGTTCGGTTATTACCTCATCCAGTCCTGCAATGTCATGCCACGTGATCTGTGGACACAAGTACAAGATGGGTTAGACACAAATGCCACATTTCCATAACATCATTTTACCACAGGAGGAATCACAATGCTTTCTGTCAGTAGTGTACTGGACATTTTATTTCAACATCTGGCTGAAGATGAGCCAAGATTCTACTGTTTCCACCATTGTCAAAAGTCTACTTGACATAAAAAGTATGGCATGCAAAACCTGCTGATCATTGATTGGGCTGTGAGAATGGTTGCTGATGCTATGTCAGCTTTTGCGAAAGGCTTTGCAGTTGTGATTATTACAGTATTTACATCGCTCAACGACACACAAAAAAACCATACAAAAGTCATATGGAGGCATGCTGTAATCTAATGTAAGGTGGAACGACACAAGTGTAACTATGACAACAATTAAAGACATGAATGAAGAATTGAGTCTCATTCAATACCTGCATAGTCAGCGGATCCACGAGATGAGCAGCAATGCTCATTTCATATTCAGAAAGCTTCACATTCTGGACTCCAATCTGACGCATGAGTTTCTCTGCCTGCATAGAGATGAAAGAAGCTGACTGTATTGTAACACTGTTTCACTATGTACACAATGCTGAACCTGGAGTGTCCAAAGCAAAAAATCTTTGTCTGGGCTAATTTCCCATAGTGGACAAGAGTAGCAAAGAATACTAAAATATGTTTTAAAATAACTGTGTTGTCACAGTCTCAATGTTGCAACTGGTTTGATCAATAAAAAACAAACCCAAATAATGTTTTCTGTCATCCTTTAGCAAGATCACTTGGGAAAACCTTCTTGGTACATATTTAACAAATTAAACTGATAAATTACAGTAAAACCCACTGTATATTTTAAAAAGCAGCCCAAATGTTATAGGCCCACTCAATGTCAATTTTCCCTGCCAAACATAACCAAATGTAGCCCATTGGAGTGGAAAAAGCCAATCTGGCAACACTGCAATCAACGTTCCTGTTTTTTTTATGGAAATAAACACAAACCCATACTTACAGAAGAAAATACAATGAAAGAAATGTGTGAGTTTTTTTATTTGTTTCTAATTTATTAAAAATCATCAGGGGCATACCTGTTTTTGGGCTTCAACTTTCTGTTTCCTTGTTGGATCAATAGCATCAACCATCCACTTTATAGTAAAATAAGTGACGGCACCAAATATTGTGAGCCGGAAGAGTAATCCGATGACTTCATTTCTCCCCAAAGGGCGAGTTATATTATCTGCTGGTATTTCTTTCAAAACCATCGTCCCTCACTTACCTGTTAATGAAAAAAAAAGATGAATTCATTTCACAACTCATCTTTATTTGCTGATTAACATTATTCACTAGAAAAAACGGGCACCAATGGTAGACCAATGTTGTTCACTTTGACACGCAACTGAATACATGATTGTGGTGTTTTTATAAGAAACACATTAAATATACACATACACAATGTTGGTAAAATGTGGTTTATCGCAATAAATATTACATAAGTAAAAATGTATAGATTTAGTCATTCTGGCTTTTTGTTAAACAAAACACTAAACTACTGAAAATCCGCATAAACTAATACCTAATAACATAATAAATGATGGATTCTGATTGGACGTCAAACCAACAAACGTTCACCACACTTATTACTGAATCAAAATCACTTCGTGAACCCGTGATTTTAAATGTAAAAGACGAATTTCAGTTAGATGGATTGCGATCGTTCTAAATTTCCTTTCGTTTTCAATTTTAAGGAAGAGTTAATTAAGGTTTTGTGTGACCTTCTAAAGCGGAGAAAACAAAGCACTCACCAGAAGCGCGTTTATCAATGGGACCAAAATTAATATCGAGCGTCACTCTTTAAAAACGAAAATTTGAATAACTTCCAAAGTTATCATTTATTTTACGCTAAACTAGGACTACCAGCTCCGCCTCATTCTACTTCGTTTTCCCCTCTTCTTCGTCGGTCGATACTTCTTCGGTGAATGGTTGACCGACATTGTTCAATTGCACTACTGCCACCCATCGGGCTGGAGTGTGAATCTGTACACATTCATTGAGGACGAAGTTGCGTCTTTGAAGTCACCACGAAGGGGCTTTTTTTTCTTTTCTTTCTTTTCTTTCTTCTTGTTTTTGGAGCATTACCGCCACCAGCTGGATATGTAGTATGGACTACGAAATAAACGAATGAAAGTTTTTTTTCTGTACTATTAATCTATAAATTATATTAGATATAATAAATAATAATGTATATAATGTTATATGCAATATATTGTTTCATTTTTTATGTCTTTAAGGTAAGCTATTGTAAGATAGCTGAACTACGAAAGGAACGAAAGAAAAGTTTTTTTCTTCTGTACGTTTAAACTATAAATTACATTATTTTTATTATTATTATTATTATTATTATTATTATTATTATTATTATTATTATTATTATTATTATTATTATTATTATTAGTATTATTATTATATGTTAAGATAGCTGTGTACGTTATTTCGTTTTTAATATAATTTATGTTGTTTTATGGGTTATCTTTAATTGATATAATTCTTTATACAGACTTTTCCTTTGCATATGCTTTGCTTTGTATTAAAACATGCTCTGTTGTTTCATTTTGGTTAAATTTCTCACATTTCCCTGTTAGGTAATTTCTTATTTTGTACTGTGTATAGATTAATCCAGTGTGCCCAATTTTTTATCTTTTTAAATAATAACATTTTATTAATAGTTTTATCTTTTCTTATTATTATTTTTTCCTTGCTGTCTTTTTTTTGTATTTTGTACAAGTGTTTTCCTGTTTCTCCTTCATCCCATTGTGTTTGCCAGATATGATAAATTTTTGTATCTTTTATATTTTTAACTTCTGATCTACTCAAAGGTATTTCTGTGGATATTTTTGCTTTCTTTACTGCTTGTTCTGCTGCTGCATCAGCTTCCTCATTTACATCAATACCAACGTGAGCAGGGTTAGTCTTTTCCATTTTTGTTATTTCTTCTAAAATCTCATTTACCATTTCGTCTTGCATTTGATTTTCCCCAGTCTATGATTGTAAGTGCTGTCTAACTATCAAAATAAATGACTGTTTGTTTAATATTATTTTCCTTCATTCATTTTATTGTTATCTTTATTGCTGTCAGTTCTGCAGTGAAGACTGTGAGGTGATCGTGTAATCTTGTTCTTTTATTATGACTTGTTTTCTTGGTAATACTACAGGTGCTCCTGTTCTACCTGTATCTGGAACCATCTGTACTGATTTGAACTTTATTGTTATAATTGTGTTATTATTATTATTGTGTATAAATGTATTTACAGTAGCTATTTTTGTTGTTGTGTTATTTACCTATTAGTCCTATTACTATTGGTTGGCTAATTTTCCATGGAGCTATTTCTTTTCCTATTGTTGTTTTACTAAAGGTACATTTATCGAATTACATTTCTTTTAGCAGTAACATTTCCTATCCATCCTATGTTATAACATTTCAGTTTCTCATGTTCCCAGCAGTTTTCAAGTATTTTCTTTGTTGGATTTTCAGTGTTTTGTGTATGAATATGTACCCAGTAATACATGAGTTTTAATTCTTCTGAGTCTAATCGGGAGTTCTCCTGTTTCTTCTTGAATGGCAGCTATAGGTGATGACATGATTGCACCACAGCTTATTCTGATGGCTTTTATTTGATCAGTTTCAAATTTTCTGAGGTGTGTTTCAGCTGCTGACATAAAAGCTAAACTTCCATATTCTAGTTGTGGTCTCATTAAACTTTGATATATTCTGGTAAGAGATTTTTGACTTCCTCCCAAGTCTCATCCTGCAAAACTTCTTGATATATTATTTATTTATTTATTTAACTTGCTCAAATAGTTTGTCATAAAGTTTTAGGTTCATATTTTTTGTCTTTTGGCAAAGCATATTACTTGTGTTTTTGACTCTGACTATTTTAATCCCATTTTTTTGGTAAATTTTTTCAAATTTTTTTATTGTGTTTTATATTTTTTTATTGCTTTTTGTATTTCTGCATTTAGCCCAGATTGCCCCATCATCAACATACAGTGATTTTCCTATAATCTGGTCTATTTTTGTAAAGATATCGTAAATCATGTTGTTAAAAAGTGTCGTACTACAGACACTTCCCTGTGGGGTTCCACCTCATGTATTTTTAATAGCTCTTCCTCTGCTTTTACTTGATTTTTGTCAATTTTATTATTTTACCATGTAATCCTATTCGCTTAAATATTATTATTAGTCCCTCTTTCCATAGCATGTCAAATTTCTATGTCAAAAAATATTGCTTCTACTACCTCTTTGTTAGTTTGAGCTTTTCTTATCTCTGACTCTAAGCACGCTATCAAGTCTCTTTCCCTTTCTAAAACCATATTTATATGCTATTATTTTATTTGCCTTCTCTACATAGAAATTCAGTCTGATTGTTGTTATTTTTTCCATCGCTTTTCCTAATTCTGATGTCAAGGCAATTGTTCTGTAATTTGTTGGGTCATTTTCAATTATTCCTGGTTTTATAATTGGAAGTATAATGGAATGTTTTCAGGTCTTTGGGATTTTGCCAGTATCTTACATTTTATTAAATGATTTAAATGAATTAAATGTTATTTAGAATGATCCTAATTGCATGTGTTTATAGTTTACTTAACATAATTTTGTATATTCCATCTTTTCCAGTTGTATTTTTTGTATTTTGAAACACATTTCTTACTTTTCTTTAATGTTGCTACTTTGTTTCTTCTATTTATCCCTTTCATTTTCTTTATTGCTCTCTAGATATCATCTATGGATGTTTCTCTTTTTCTTTTACTATGATTGATTTTTTTTCTGTTCTTTTGTTTGTTTGAGGAATACAATTCATTACTTCTTTCATAAACAGAAAAAAAGTTTTTTCTTTTCCATGACCAATGTACTTTCTTATTTTGATCTTTCAATTTGCTTGTAGTTCCTTTGTTCTTTTTTTCCACTGGTTTGTTTTTGATATGTTTGGCTCAGCATGTGTTATTCCTTGATTTTCTGAACTTTTCTGCTGTTTTACTCAACTCACAGCCTCTATAAGCAGCAATATGAAGGCCACCAAAGTTTTGTGTATTGTGATTTGAACACAGCATCTTTCTTACATTTCCCATGTTCATGTTCTCCTGAACACCTATTTCACCTTGTCTTCCCTTTGCTTGCATTTGCTATATGGCCAATGTTTGACATTTGTAGCATCTCAAGGGTGGTGGAATAAATAACCTCGCTTGGTAGCTGAAGTAACCTATGTATACTTTGTTTGGTAGTAGTCCCTCGAATTTGATCATTACTGATAGACTGTCACTTTTTTCTTTAAAAATCTTTTTGTTTCTATCCTTTTTACCTCCATCACTTTCCATCCTTTGACATTATTTTTGATTTTGTCTGTCCTAACTATAGATGGCACACCAAATATTATCCCTCTCACAATAGTTTTATTTGTTGGCATTGAGCATAACACTTTTTCCCCATCAATTTTTTGTATTTTAGTTGCCTTGTCTTGTTGGGTTTTGTCTTTGCAGATTACAACCATTTGTCCATTTCTAATTGTCCCCATTTCCTTCACTTCCCAGATTTGTTTATTTATGGCTTTTTTCAGTTTTACTGGGTTCCATTTTTCAAAGGTATCCCCTTCCTAGACTAGTTTGAAGAACACTTTGTAGTTTATATTTTCTTGCTTTCTGTTTGTCATTTCATTTCCAGAGCTCTCAGTGTTTTCTGGTGCACCATTTAACTTGGGGTTTACGTTGGCTTATGTTTCTCATTGTGTCACTTTTGTTATTTACTGTTACCTACTCTTTGTTGCTGTCTGTTTATTGTTTCCTTTGTCCATTTTGTGTTCACTTTCACCCCAGTTGCCAACAAACTGCCATCAAACTTCCTCACATCGAAGGGAAAACCTCCTCCTTCCATCTTCAAGCTCAATAGGAAGTGACTGAACTACAGTTCCCTGCTTGAGGCTGATTCCAAAAAGGAGCAAGTGCTCATTCATTCCAATGACAAAATTTGACCAACTTTGGAGTAGATTTTGGTTTGTAGATTTAGCCATTATGATAATTGCTACATTATTTGTCATTTTCCTAAAAAGATGTATTGGTGTTATTTTGTCATCCAAAAATACCTCACCCCCCCAAACAATCTCCTCACCAATAACTTCGATATAACACAAAATGAAACAAATATGGAAGAAAGAAAAAATAATCTTACATTGAGGAAGCCAAAGATGGTATCTTTAAACAAAGCAGGTAATGGAGTGAGAAGCTTAGGCTAGTTAATGGAGCTGAGCATGTCACCCAGAGAACAAATTTTCTCTGAAGCTGTCTCAGATAAATATAAAAATACTTTTCACCTGCAGTTTTCAAGCAGTTAAAAGTCAGAATTTCCCCTATTCTCATTTACAAAAGCTTCAGAGTGTAAGCGAACCTTTATTTATGTGCAACTTTTATAACATGGTACGAATTAAAAACAAAAACAAAACTTGTTCTCATTTTAACTTTGTAAGTTTGTTTTTGTGTGCTATCCACTTCTCGCTCTGTTTTCTTCCTTCTGTTCTTATTTACATGAGCATTGGTTTTTGGAGTACTGATTGGTCTCTCCTCTGAAGCCAGATTGAAGTCTGTGGATCAGGTCAGTGACAGAGCAATGGGTTTGAGTTGCGTCTTGTGTAAAACGAAGGCATGGAGTGGATTATTCTTTCATTAAGAGACCCAACAAGATACATTATGTACAAGATGTCATTTTATTATATATTTTTCTTTCAATTAAGTAAGATATAGGAATTAAGAAATTATATATTAATGACAATATTATTAGTAATAATATTTTTCAATATTTTAATGTCTCAGTAAACATCAGAGCACAAAAATGTGAACAAAGGTCTCAAACTCCCTAACTTAAGGGCTGCAGCTCTGCACCTATTTTTGCTCAAGCCTTAACTCTACACACCTGATCCCACTCATTACCCTCTTGGCTTGTTTGGAGCAACTGGTGTGTCTCTTGAAAATGGTTTGAACAAAAACCAGCAGAGGCTGCAGCCTTCCAGGAATTGAGTTTGAGGTCCCTGCCCCAGAACAAAAAAATCCACCCAAAACCCAACCACGCATACTTTAGCATTTTAATAATCACATTTAGCAATTCCAATGGTATCAATGGTAACATTATTAGACAACAATGAAAGGAAACAAAAGTACATGACTATAATTTCCAGAACTGTAATTGCTGTCAAAACAAATCTTCCTGAAGGGAGAGCTGCTAACCACATTCCAACTCAAAACACACTCCCCGAGCTCTTCAGAGTGAAGCCTTCAGAACCTCCATGACTTTGAGAGCAGACTCCACGCAGCCGTCAAAATTGGAGTGTGTGAAGCCATCCCCGCCACAAACCAGGAGAGGCTTTGAGAGAACAGTCATCTGCCCTGGGCAATCCACTACAGACCTTGTGACCTAATGAGAGAGCAACATGACTGGTTAACAAACCAATAAATGAAGGTTCATCATATCACAGCCATGAAATTCTCAGATGTCCTGAAAAGGTATAAATAAATAATGTTTAGCATTATTAATGCACAGTTCAATAATTGTTTACACCTCCCTGGGCCCTATCATCCTCAGACACGGATTCTCCTACCACTGCTACGCTGACGACACTCAACTCTACCTGTCATTCCCCCCTGATGACCTGTCAGTAACTACCCGCATAACTGACTGCCTGAACGACATCTCTACTTGGATGAAGAACCATCACCTACAGCTCAACATGGCCAAGACGGAACTTTTGGTAATCCCAGCTCATCCCTCTGTGAGTCACAACCTCACCATCCAGCTGCAATCCTCTACAGTCACCCCTTCTCCTACAGTCAGGAATCTTGGAGTGCTTTTGGATGAACAGCTGTCCTTCAAAGACCACATCACAAAGACAACTCGAGGGTGTAGATTTGCACTGCACAACATTCGAAAGATCAGGCCTTTCTTAACTGAGCATGCAACTCAACTCCTGGTTCAGGCTCTGGTCCTCTCACGTCTGGACTACTGCAATGCTCTCCTAGCTGGACTTCCATTAACTACGCTCAAACCTCTGCAGATGATCCAGAATTCTGCAGCTTGTCTTATCTTCAAGGAACCGAAACGAGCTCATGTTACTCCCCTCTTCATCACTCTTCATTGGCTCCCCATTGCAGCTCGGGTTAAATTCAAATCGCTAATGCTGGCATACAAAACTATCTCCAGATCAGCCCCTGTCTACCTCCATGAGCTCATACACTCCTACATGCCCTCCAGAAGCCTGCGCTCAGAGAAGGAACAGCGACTTGTGGTTCCATCCCACAAGGGCAGAAGATCTCTCGGCAGAACCTTCTCTTTCACTGTCCCTGGTTGATGGAACAAACTCCCTGATCCAGTCAGGAAAGCAGCAACACTAACAGCTTTCAAAAAGCAACTGAAAACTCTTCTATTCAGAGAACACCTACTATATAAAAAAAAAAAAAACTACTACCTTCTTTTTCCCTCCTCTGTCTTTACCTTCTTCCCCTACTGCTTTGTTTTTTTGATCAGTTGATACAATTTCTATTGTGAGAAGTTGAGATAGACTTTGACGGTGTAACAAATTGCATATTGTCTCTCCCTAATGTAAGTCGCTTTGGACAAAAGCGTCTGCCAAATGCATAAATGTAAATGTAATGTAAGTAAAGAAAAAACATTTCAGACCATATGTTGCACAACAGTAAATTTTCATGTTATTCCAGCTTGTTAATTTCCTCAATATTTAAATCAGAATCTGGTAAAGATAAGAAAAACACATGGTGAGTGGTTTTAAGTGAGCAAAACAAAATCATTATTACACTTTTACTATATTACTATTTTATGTGCTTAAAAAACATGTTTAAACATCACATCTTGATGAAACATTTGCACTAATTCACTATTGTCTACACAATTTTGAGTGTTACCCCTTCCTCTGTTACCATTTAACATGTGAGATCAAACCCACTTAAACCCCAGGATTTACTGTTAAATTTGTCAGGGCACTTAAACATAACCTGGCAAATAACTACTTATCTTAACAAAATTTTTTTATACCCAAACAAATGTCTACAATTGTCTTACAAGTCTCACCTGTGAGTATCTCCATTTCTGACACTTGACACTGTCTGGTTTAGGAAGTTCTGGCATCAGTGTCTCCAGCTCTTTTAAAATGATATCCCGCACTGCCTCTTTTTCCTCTTCGAGATGCTGGATGCCAAAAGGCACACTAGTGTGGACCACCACAGAAGTTCCACAATCCTTTGATTCTGTGAAGGATTCAAACCGTTCAATCGGCAGCCAATGAAGACACTGGCCAGAGGTTGACAGAATGTATGCACCACAGTATTTCATACTTTACCTTTAACTATTTAAGTTACAGGTAAAGTAAAAAAACTGTAGTTTCAGGTAAAACAAAATGTGTCAGGGTCTCAAAAATGGAATGATTATCTTTCTGTTTGCGACCTTTAGGGGAAGTCATCAGAGGGCATGGTATTTCATGTCACTTCTATGCAGACGATACTAATTTTCCTATAAAAGCAGGAGAGTCCTCGGAGCCTTTGCTGGAGTGCCTTAAGGATATTAAACTCTGGCTGTCTTTTAGATTTTTTTTTAAACTTAATGAGGCAAAAACTGAAGTCATGGTTTTCAGCTCTCTGAAGGCATTGCTGATCAACTTGATGGTTTCGCACACATGACACCAAGTGCATAAAGAAATTATAAAAAGAAAGTGAAGGATTTCTGCACTGTCTGTGAGTCTTATAAATAGGCAATTGGCCATTAATTGTTCATATTCTGCTTATCATTCAATCCCAAAAAAAAAAAATTCTTACAGCATCTCGAACCTGGTCTCCCACACAAGAGTCAAATGCATTAGTTCAAACTTTATTTCAGAGATATTTAGGTAATAAAAAACACGGACGTGCAAAAACAACAATGATTAGCTAACTTGAGACATGTAAAGTAGTTTAATGTTAAGTTTTGATAAACTTTTTCAAACTTAATCAACCCAGACAACTGTTTGTGCATTTATGAGGTGAAGGCGCCACCCGGCGGCAAAGAAGCAATATGACAAATTTGCGGCAGTGGTGATTAAACGTACCATCACTGGTTACATCTATATATACTAGTCAACCTGAAACCTATAAGCATCCTTTAATGTGTGTTTCTACTGTCTGTATTTTCTGTTGAGTCAGAGCTAGTTGTGGACTAACTGATGGAAAACTGTTATTATTCCAAGAGAAGAAATATGAAGGCACTAACCTGCATTACGCTTTTTATTATCAACAGCAATGAAGCGGATGCAGGGATTATTGCTGATATACTTGGCTGCCCAAGGGACATCGATATGCGTGTCAGCTTTGAAGAAGAGTCCAAGAGCGTAGCGGGAAGAGTAGCTAACAGCCTCTAGCTTTCCCTTGTGATTTTCCCCAATCACTGCAAACAAACACATGGGATGAGTGGCTTATTCATCTCAGACACATGCAAGCATAACTATTTTAAAATGATCTGGAATGATTTTAGTAATCAGTCTGCATTTCCTTTTGGCAGTATTTCTCCCTGCTCTTCGCCCAGAACTGCAAAAAATAAGCACACCAGAGCTACCGAATGACAGAAACATGTCATGCATGCATTCAGTACATTTAATGTGCATTTCTTCTTGATGCTCATGGGGCCCCTGTGCAGGTAAGCTGGTAGGAACTTGGGTTAACTGATCAGCAGCATGCCTTTCTTGAGCACAGACCACACGACTCCACACTTTAGACCGAATGAAAGAGGACAGCTACCAGACACATCTGAAGTGGTGTGGGGAGTAGAGCAGATCAAAGTCCGTCACAGGGCCCCGCACGAGTTTGTCACCCGGCCCCGAGTGACTGAGATAAGGGCCGGAGGATCGCCGATGCCAACTCTGCATCACAATGTCTATATGTCATCGGTGATGAACGATGGCACCATGTATCGATCCAACCCTAGCGGCTGCCTGAGTTTCCCTTTCCTGCAGTGTTACCCCTACAGCCTCTTGCGTACCCCAGATTGGGAACTAAAGTTATTAAAAGTCTCTCTCCAGAGCTTTCTTCACCTAAACAGCATGCTGTGTTTAGCTGCACACAGTTTCTGTTGGCAAATAAATCTTTAATTTATTCTCGATTCTCTTGAACGCCATGAAATAAATTGTAAAAGAGTAAAACGATTGAGTTTATCACTGTTTGATACTCAAGATCAGTCAGTTCTTTGTAGAAATTGAACAAAAAACATTCTGATTTATCGATCAGATTTTTATTCTTAATATACCTGCAGTCCATACCGTAATGTAACTCAAAGATAAATTATTCAATTATTTATCTTCTTTAGTAAATAATATGTTTTTTTTTCTTAAGCTTACAAAGCACCTGCACATGCAGTATGAGTCCTGATATACTTACGGGGACACAAGTCACCTTGCAGCTGAAGTATTTGGGGAACTGGCATGGTTAAAACCACTATGTCAAAGTTCTCTGGAGCTCCATTCTTATGACACACCTCCCAGCAGGACTCTCTTTGGTGGATGTGAGTCACGTGTCTCTCATAGAACACCTCTGCTTCTGCTGGAGTATGGGGGAGCAGAGTTGGCAATAATACACATGAAGGAAAAAGAAAAAAAGAGCTAAGCAGAGAAAGAGATATTGATAAATATCTGATAAAGTCAGAGAGGTGGGGCAAGATAATGAAAAAAGAGAGTTTTGTTTTAATTTCTTGAGCTTCAATATGTTTATTTAAACACATAAACAACAGGCTTTTTGTAGCAAAAACACACCCTGAAACATAAGAAGCAACATAAGAAGCCTGAAGCAAGTTTATATAAAGATGATTGTACAGAGTATAATTTTACTGGTTACACAGTAACACTGCAAGGTTTCCATTCTCTTTAAGCTAATTTTGAACACCTACCCTCAAAGCTTATCTTGCTGCTTCTGCAATGGCAGTTAATTTAGCCGGTTTGTCGGTTAACATAATTACCATAACCTTACCATTCACTTGTCGTTCTCAAATACATTATGTTTAACCTGGATGTTGTCACCTCTGGTGTACCCCAGGGCTCAGATTGGGTCTTTTCCTCTTTATAATTTTCCTAAAAATGGTCTCTGTTCAGAAAAATGGGGATTGTTGTTTCAGTTTTACACAGATTATACTCAGGTTATATCTTTGTTTTACAAAGGGTTTATACATTTTCCATCCTTTTCAAACTGCCTCTTTGAATTAAAAAAGTGATGAATATAATATTACATTATAATTGTTGATTCTGGTCTAAGAAGGCAATGACAAAATGAATTGTTTAATCCATTACCCTTGCCTCTAATGCCTCAAGAAATTAAATAATACAATGTCAAAAGCTTAAAAGCATTATTCAATTCACATTTGTCTTTTAATGCTGCTATCATTTATGTCTTTCACACTGCACCAGCTATACTGGTGAATCTGCAATAAAGCTGTAGAGCTCAATAAAATTAACCCCAACCTATTACTCCAAACTTGATCCATAACCATTTGTTGGTTATTGTATAGTCAAAGTCATTCTACTAAACTACCAAGCTCCAGTTCAATCACTTCAATCTTATTCGAACTTAATTCCTCCCAAACCACCAAAATAAATGTTAGGCTCCCTGGCATTAAACATTGTTGTAATATAAACTCACCTCTCATAGTTGCTGCTTGATACAAATTGCAGCAGGCTCTTTGTAAGTTTATTACTGTTGTGTACTTATATATGAAAAATATTGATACATGTGTTTACATTACCTGACTGTTTTAGATAGTGTTTGACAATAGATGAGACTCCATGAGGTGAAACATAGTTCACGATCCCTTCTTCCTTAAATGTCATGCCTTCAACTGGAGCCACGAGGGGTTTTATAATCTCTTCTGCAAGCAATTCTTTGTAAAAACTGGAAACATGGGAAGGACATTAGTCAGCAACAGAAATACATTTTGACCCTCACATGAATCATAAATAGAGATACCTGTCATGAATGCGATTGTAGTAAGGTGTTGCAGTGATGTATTGCGCTCCCAGATCAACCGTGCACAAAGGATTGCTCATACATCTGCTTGTGGACATTCTTCCACCTGTAACATTATTACATTCAGTGGGGGAATCTTAAAAAAATGTTATATTGCAATTTTTTAAACAGTTAACGTCCTCCTTCGTCTTCGTTCGCTGTTTAAAGACAGTTTGCAAATCTTCTTAATGGTGCACTAACATCACCAACTGAAAAGTAGTATGAACTATACTGTGAACTATATATGAACTATATATGAAGAAAGCAAAATTAACCTTTCCTGTTATTATTAATTTATATTGTTAAATCATTCTCAGTCTTTTTAGGAAATAAAAGGATTGCCTTATACGTTGTTGTTTTCTTTAGATTTTGATAATTGTTATAGGCTCTGTTATTATTCATTCATCTTCATGTCGGCTTTATTCCCTTTCGGGGTCACCACAGCGGAATGAACCACCAACTCTCTGGCATATGTTTTACACAGCGGATGCCCTTCCCTGCCGCAACCCATCGCTGGGAAACATTCACACGCACATTCACACTATGGGCAATTGTTCTTACTCAATTCACTTATTCCGTATGTCTTTGGACTTGTGGGGAAACCGGAGCACCCGGAGAAAACCCACGCGATCACGGGGAGAACATGCAAACTCCACACAGAAATGCCACCAGCCCTAGCCGAGCCTAGAACCAGCGACCTTCTTACTGTGAGACGACCGTGCTACCCACTGCGCCACCGTGACGCTCACAGGCTCCGTTATTATTTGTTGTTAAATGTTTTACATTTAAGTGCTTCATGTTCTATTGTTTCATCTACTGCACAAATGATCACAATTGCCAGTTCTCTCTGGGCAAATTTTTTAGATTGTGGGTCTTTATTTAAAAAAAGATACTATAAAATGTTTTGTTTACATATTTGCCCACGAATAGAAGACTATGCCTGTGTGAGGTTTTCCTCCCTCGCACAACATCCATCATTACATATAACCCAAGCTTTTGACACTATAAAAATACTTTTTTAAATTTCTTGACACCAACCGTGAAATCAAAATTGATCTAAAGACGTGATTAAAGCTAATTTAAAATAACAGAGCTTACCTTTCATTTTCAAGCAACAGCAAAACGTCATTCCATTCTCATTGTTTGTATTATTATTTAATTTTATTATTACATGTTTGTTTTATAACCCCATATGTGTTAATTTATGGACATGAAACTCGTGTACCTGCAATACATATTTGTTTGCATTGATAAAAACCCATTGGGGCGGGGAATGTATGTCACGCACGTCATATGGTATGTATGCAAATTAGGCAACGAGACATTTTGCGACTTTTGGGTCAGCCAATAGAGACTTTTCTTACTGAAGAGTTAACAACAATGATTAAGAGGGAAAGGAGGAGGTTGCGCCTGGGATTCATACCGCCTTCCTGCTTCTTCTTATACTTATACTTCCTTGAGAGCTGCATGCCCACATTGTTCAGTTTCAAAACAATCAGAGTCTCCTAGCAGCCCACATTAATTGACGTTATTTATAAAGGAAAAATAAACACGACCTTACCTGAACCTCTGGCTTTATCCCATACAACAACTTTAACTTTGTTTGGCAGCTCTCTCCGTAACAAACAGGCGCAGACACTGCCTGTAACTCCAGCGCCCACAATAAGAACTCGATACATTGTTATAAAATAGACATAAATATACAGCTTGAGATGAAATTTCTGTCTCTCCTAGTGTGTCATTGGAGGTTGGACAAGACGTAAAGGGCGGTTCTAGTTGGCCAACAAAAACCTTTCCCTTGATTTTCTTATTTTTATGCAATTACCTCAGTCGCGTAAGGTATTACTCCTCTCTTTCCCGTAATAAATACATAATTTCCTGCTTAATAACTCACATGTTTTTCATTGATCGTATTTAAAAGGTTTTGCTTCTCCGTTTGAAGGGAGTAATTGGAAGCACTCGCGGAGTATTTACATTACCTTAATACATTAAAGCTGAGCAGGAATAATGAGAAAAATCATAATATCCCAATAACCATTTTTTATGCACCAGAGACGAGACACACTCACAACATCAAATAGTGACTTACGCTACAATACCAGAGATCAGAAGAGGCGTGATTCCGCTCCTTTTAATTTAATTAATTAACTTCAGTAAATCAATATATAATAGTATAATATAACAATAAATACACCATGCATAAGCTTCCATCTTAGCCGTAGAGCTCGCCGTAAGTGATTTCTGGATTTCGGGAAAGACACATTAATCTGGAACTAAGAAAGAATAACTGTGATTTTAGTTCCGATCATGTAGTACAGGTTGATGCTCCTCAATGAAATAATAACAAGGCAAGGCGATTTTTTTATAGCGCATTTTCTGTATTTTACTATATTTTGACTGCTAGAACCCTATCGGTGACGTCACGAACACTCTAGCCGTGTTCTATTCCGTAAATGAGAAGAGTTCGATGAGGCTGTGACTGGGCGGGGCTACATGTTTACCCCCGCCTCCATTTACTGTGACGTATGAGTCAGCTGATAAATACTGTTCCTCTCTCGGAGCGATCGCGCTTGTACAGGAACAGAAGAGTGACCCAGAGCTGCGACTGCGAGCTGTCAAGTTATGGAGAACTTTAATTACAAGAGGTGAGCTGACCTTTGTTTTTAATGCCAGGAACGATAGTGTAGCTATAAACACTTTTAAGAAACCTCACAAAAGCCGCTATTAGCTTAAATATAATGTAGCCATTACATGTAACATTACGAGATAATAACGCTCTAATTTAAACAAATTAATGTTGTATTTATGATGCATTTAAACTTAACGCTGAGTTTAAAGCGTGATCCTTAAATTACACTGGAGACCTATAGAACACTTAACCGTTTGTTTAAACCTTTCAGCCTTTAGACTTTGCATAACGTAATGTTAATCAATAAATGGCAGAGGGCTTTACGTTTTTAGGTTATCATTCATGTTCATTTCTTGTCACATTTTGTTTACTAGCCAACCACTAATTGGTAAACAAAATTTGTGGATTAGTTTCACAAAAATATTAGCAATATAGGGGTCTAAGAGATTTGTTTCTAGTCAAACTTTTGGAGTTATATACATGCATTATACAAATAGTAAATCAAAATAAAAACATCAATAAAGTAGTTACTGGAGAACGTTATTTTACTTATATCCCAGTGACTGAGAAACATTAAAATAGGAGCCGAATAAAACCTTTTAAACAAGTTGCTATTGATTCAAGGCAACTGTAAAGAATTATGTCTGGGTCTATGTTTCTATGTTTACATGTTTCTATATATTGCATACACAACTAATGTTGAACTCAGGAACAATATGCGTTCAGGTTCACTAATATTGTTTCTGCAATACATTTAATTTGCATACTAAGTTAACCATATAAATCAGAGAATATCACACCAACCCATCCCTACTTGTGATTATCACGTTTACATTCTACAGAGAGATGTCATGGCTGATGCTGTCATTGGTTCTCCTCATATCTGGACTTATTCAATGCAAGGACTCGAAAGGACTTGATCCTGAAGTCAACATGAACATTGTAAGTTATTTAAATCATTGTTGCAACATATTTGTCATTTGAGCTAAATCATTATATCTTTGTTGAGAAATCGGACAATTTAACAAGGAGCTTTAGGAATATCCAATAAGGGAGAAGTCACTCAGTTGTTTCAAGCTGCTGAGAAAGGAAGGAAAATAAAGTTAGCGTTTCATTATTGATCCCATAGCCACATTCAATGCTCTTGGTTTTGGATGTTTTTATTATGAAAGGAAAGGGTTAGGAATATGGAAATGGGGCAGAGTGAAAGGACACAACATTTTTATATTATCCCTAGGACCAATCATCATGTTGAAAGAGCACCGTGTTTTGTCACAAGGTGTTAAATATACTGTCACAAGTAGATATTAAGTATTTTGGCCTAAAATTTAAATCTCTTGAGTTATCTGCTGATCGCCTGGCAGAACATTCAACCATTGTTGATGACACCCATTGTTCACCAATCAACTTATTGTTCTTATTGGTTGCACACATATGGCATCATCAGAAATTTTTTTTTAACATTTTACATGGATTATGCTGTTTACACCATTTTCTTTGTGCAATATTAACATATTAAAGATATTATTGATGTTTGCTCTGCACTACATAACCGAAATGTAACAATAGTTATTTATATAGCACTCTTCGCTTCTGATAGAAACAAATAGTCGTGTAAGGTCGAATTAATCTATATTGGGCTCCACTCATGAAAAGACGAGGCTGAATCCAGCCTCTTAAAAGTTGTTAAAAAGAGTTCCGGGACACGCATTTCGCAATAACTGAATGCTGTTCTGATCATTTTGTTTTTATCAGAGATACATTTAATTTAGCTTTAGCATAACGTTAGCGCGAGCGTCACGGTGGCGCAGTGAGTAGCACGGTCGTCTCACAGCAAGAAAGTCGCTGGTTCAAGCCTCGGCTGTGTGGAGTTTGCATGTTCTCCCCGTGATCATGTGGGTTTACTCCAGGTGCTCCAGTTTTCCCCACAAGTCCATAGACATGCGGTATAAGTGAATTGGGAGAAAAACAATTGTCCACAGTGTTTGAGTGTGAATGTTTCCCAGAGATGGGTTGAGGCTGGAAGGGCATCCGCCACGTAAAACATATGCCAGAGGAGTTGGTGGTTCATTCCACTGTGGCGACCCCGAAAGGGAAGAAAGCCGACATGAAGATGGATGGATGGATAACGTTAGCGTTACAGGACTGTCTACAGAGCTCACTAGCTTGTAGCTTCATACACAAAATGGCTGAGCTTCTTTATTAATGTTTTAATTTATTGTGTTTTTCTTATATTTTATCCAGATTTATAGATTTGTCTATGCCTGATGTTGATTTAGAGGGTTTACTAAAAAGAAAGATCTAGATTTTAGTTGATTTTGTTCCAAGTTTTGACTTTTGTATTTTTTTATAAATAAACAATAGAATGTTAACATGTGAAAAAGTTTCTAAAATGCTCTTGCAAAAGAAAAGGTCTTATTTGGATTTAAATAGTTTTTGTATATTCAAATCCTTTGTTAGTGTTTACTTACATTGTTCGGATGCATTAAGAACAGTTAAATATGATGTTAATTCTGTAAAACATATTAATAAAGCATTTTCTAAGCTATCTTTTGTCTAGATTACCTCATATGTCATGGCTTATAATGATGTGTTGTAAGTAGCGACCTTTGCACAAGATTTGTAACCTTATATCCAGTTTCCTGTTTGGCACTGGTGCCGAGTAGAATGAATTTGCAGATAATAAAGTACATGTTGCACTTCCTACTTTCAGTTTGCATTACTTGACCCTAACCCACAATTTTAATTTTGGATCATGTGTTCGCAAATATGATTTATAAAAGTGCAAACTTTTTTCAAAACAGATTAGCGTTTTAAAAGTTTCCCATTAAAATTAATTTTGTCAACTTTTTCCTGTGTATTTTGAAACATTAAATACTCGGTGGTTTAAATAATTATATCTGACATCTGTGGTTCCATACTGAAACTGATCTGCAGAAATGCCACTAAAGAAATACTTTAGCTGGTTTACTACAAAGACTGAGATTTAGCATGGAAAAGTACTCCATCTATGTTAAATATGGTTACATTATCTTCTTTAAAGAGTGACTAAGAAATATGCAATTGAATCTGAAGAGATAAGACTCACAGTCCAGAAAATAAAGGTACAAACAAAAGTAAATAAACAATCAACATCTTCCTGGAAACAATACAAAGCATCACATCTGGTTTGACTGATTTGTCCGATTAGGTTTTTGTCTGGTGTTTATGTGAGTTAAAAATGTCCTTAAGAAAACTAAACTAGTAACCCACTTTGGTTTGTCAATGTTGGTTTGTATTCTTTGGTTTGTCAATGTTGGTTTGTATTCTTTGGTTTGTCAATGTTGGTTTGTATTCTTTGGTTTGTCAATGTGATTCATCTTGGACTTAGCTCACTCTAGTCTGTGTTTGTCTCTTTCAGAGTGAGATTATCAGACACTGGGGATATCCGGCTGAGGAATTTGAAGTTATTACCGATGATGGATATATTCTGAGCCTCAATCGAATACCACAAGGGCTCAAAAACAAACATAAAGACGGTATGGTTTTACATGAAGCTGAAAATAACAGTCCATAAACTCTTTGCAGCTTGAAAGATACAGTCACATGTTCATGAAGGCCTTGCTCTCCATAGGACAGACTCTCCATAATTGCAGTGGATATTAAAATAAATACAGAAGTAAACCTGAAAGGCAAACGTTATTCATATTTAGCATTTATATTAGTGGTTCGACAAAAGTATCGTTGATTTCATTAGATGATGGAGGGAAATAACAAGCAGTCATGGGTGCTTTTTTGGCTCATTAACTGAGAAGAATTTTCATCTCAACCATTTTTCATACTCTACTCCAGGACCATCATACGGAGTTTTAAATTCTAATCATCTTTTAGATTTATTAAGCAGTTTGTGTACTTTGCAATAAATTACTTGCCAATGTAATATATCTTTTGTGCTATTGGTAGTGGTGCACAAAAGAAAACCCTTAGATTTGTATAAACATTAAAATAATAAAGTACTTTATACATTGTAAACTACATGTATTTTACGGTGTATTAACTAACAAAAATAAAAAAAATCTTAACTCAAGGGTTAACTCCAAGTCTGTCAAACAGTCCTATCTGACCTGCAAGAAACTTCTCAAGAGAGAGAGCAAATGGGCAACTTGAGACAAACACAGCATCTCAATTCTACTTTCGTGAAGATCAAGGTGTATTAAACACTATTCAGCCAATATTGTTTGAAATTAAGTATTTAGGCGAGCATTGCAGGAATCTTTTAATATGATGGGTATATATATATTAAGATTAAAACTTTAAAATCTATAAATGTAACATGTAAATAATTAATGTAAATTGAAGACAAAGAAATGATTTAAATTCACAATGTATCCTTTTATTGATTTTTTTATTTTGTAGCTCAGGTTTTGTCTCGTAAACAACATATCTGCAATAAACATATCCTCCAAATTAACTTTTTCCTTCTCTTCTTTGGTGGCTGTTAGTTTGTGGTCTCTTTAGACTCTTGTTTTCCAGGACTCTCTGCCATTAACAGCTTGCTTAGTGAAGCCTCATTCCTTTCATCTTTGGGAAGAAACTTTAGGTCTTCAAACCTTGGAACAATCGCAGTAGCGATCTTCAGTCATGTGAGATTAGTGCTGTCCTTCTTTTAGATAGCTCTGAGGTTAAATCATGCTTGAATTTAACTAGGCTGGATCATGCTCTGTTGACTTCAACATTTTGCAAGTGGCACAAGGCTGGCAATAGCACTGAGCAGGATGAAAATGTATTTTATTTACATTACATTGTTGAACATATTTTTTTCTTCTTCAACTTTTTAATATTGTTTTACCCTCTGAATTTATTTTAATTTTATGCAGCATACCTTGATAGCTGTGTCAACCACAGGAGTTTGGAGGTTCCAGACAAAATTCCGACACATTTGCAGGAACACACCCCACTGCTTTGTTTCAAATCAATTCAAACTCATACAATTTATAGTGTGCACAAAATCATCAGAGCTATCTTTACTATTCATCAATTTGATAGAGGGCTTAATGACACATAAATCATTTATTACAACGTCCCCTCTTGTCATTTCAGTCTTTGATCCAAATCAGACAGTTTTCTCTTTTTACATTGACATTTGTTATCTGGCATTCATTTACACCAGGTCCTTCTTGCTCTTGATGTTCTCTACCTCGGGGAACTGTACTCCTTCTGCGATCCTTGTGTTGAATCTTATACGTAATAACCATAGTCGTGTGAGTAATGAAATCTTTATTAATTTCATAAAGGCGGTAGGTGAGGCAATCTTACTCCACCAAATCAGTTAAATCAGCCAATTCTTTACAGTATTGTTCCAGTTCAGATAAGAACTCTCTGCTGTTTTCCTCAACAGTCCCTTGGACTCGAACTCAGAGAAGACTGTATGACAAGACATGCTTTAACTCATTCCGCCACTGCCATAGCGGTATTCAGTGTAGAAATACTCATTAAAAAGTTGCTTAAAGAAATAAACATGTGGCAAAAACACATATTTCTGTTTGTTAACACCTTGTTTAACTTAATGTACTTAAACATTAGCAGTTGATTTGTTGAAAAATGTGTTAGTATCTGCTACGCTCTGTTTGTGCTTAAAAAATCTAACTTTGCACCATCTGGCACCAAACTATGGTATTGTTTCGATGTCTGATATATATATATATATATATATATATATATATATATATATATATATATATATATATATATATATATATATATATATATATATATACACTATTTGATTACGTGGGTACAACGAACAAAGGAAAGTCCAGTTAGTTCTTATAAAATCATTTTCTATTAAAGATAAAAAGAAGGCAGAATTGCAGTGTTGGGGCATTCAGCAGCTTCACTCTCTGGGGTGCTGAAGAACCACATTGGATGTCGATATATTTACCTGACGTTCCGGAGGTGTATGCTCCAAAACAAGAAAGGAAGATAGTAGGCATCCAATTCAATTTATATATGGAGCGGTATGCAAATTCTCCCAGAAATGGGACAGTCCCATTGGCCCTTTCCAGGGACATGAAGTTCAACTAGGTCCTCTTCAAGGGTTTTCATAGTCCAGTTATTAGGTATATGATAGACTAAAGGTGAACTGAGTTTTTTTTTTACTTAGTACCGTAACCAGTTGCTATTTTTCAACACTCTTCATGAAGTTTTCTTCAGAGATTGAAAGCCTGAGCCTCAATAGAACATTTTGTGCAACATCTGCTCTATGTTATGAAAGTAATGTAGTTAAAAGTCCATTATATGACTTTGTGGATTCTCTTTGTTATTTTCTCATATGTATGTGAATTAGAAAGGATCTTTTTGAACTTTAGCAAAGAGGTTTCCACATAGTTAATTGCTGGCAAATAATGACATAATAAACAACTTTAATATAAAACAATGTAAATAACTTCTGTTTTCAATCAGATTTTCGGATAAACAATGTTTTTGAATTTCTAAAAATCTTCCAAAACACTTAATGTTTCTGCCAGTTCCAAAGCCAGTGGTGTTCCTCCAGCATGGTCTTCTGGCTGCTGGCAGTAACTGGGTGACAAACCTGCCAAACACCAGCCTGGGCTTTCTCCTGGCTGATGCAGGTTTCGATGTCTGGCTGGGAAACAGCCGTGGGAACACCTGGTCCAGGAAACACATCAGCCTTGACCCAAAAGAAAGAGAATACTGGCAGTTCAGGTAAGATGGCAACTTTCCGATGTTTTCAGGATAGGTTCTATGTTTCACTTGTTTTTTTTTTGTTTGTTTTTTAGAATTTGCTTTAAATGCACATCTCTTTCAGATTCCTAATGATCTTGCTTCTTTTTTTTTTATTTAATGTTGCGGGTGTGGGGCAGTCATGATGAAATGGCGAAGAATGACCTTCCGGCAGTGATAAACTTCATAATAAAGACCAGCGGACAAGAGCAACTCTTTTACGTCGGCCATTCACAGGGAACCACAATTGGTATTTTTTTATTTACATTTTTCATTAATTTAATTTAAGTTTTCAGAAGGATGCTTAAACTGTTGGAATGGTTGGAACTCGCATGCAGAGCCAGTTCATCTCTGAAAACTTAAATGAAAATGTACAAAAAAAAGTTGGAATAACTAAACACTAAACTATGGGAAAAACACTAGGATAAAATCCGGTGATCTGCTAATTGAAGCATCTTTTTTAATTTAATGTTTAAATACCATAATTTCTATATAGATCTATATAGACCAGGGGTCAGCAACCCAAAATGTTGAAAGAGCCATATTGGACAAAAGAACAAATATCTCTGGAGCCGCAAAAATTTAAAAGTCTTGTATAAGCCTTATAATGAAGGTAACACATGCGTATGTATCTAAATTAGCCTGCTGTAAAAATGGCTAAGTTGGCTACAAATACATAATGAGCCTTCATGATTCCTTGCAGTGCATCCTTTAGAGAATGATGCACCACATCACTACTTTGTGGCACGATGCCGCCTCAAGTTTAACTTTAAGATTTGATGAAATTAAAGAAATGCAATAAAGAAATCAAACTTTTGATTTTTATTTTGAGGATTCAAAAAAGCAACATCAAAATGGAACATGCATAATGTGCCCCTTATCTGGGCAACAAACAAAGTCTCAAAAGCAAACAAAAAAAAAAAGCAAAGACTCAAACAAAAGCAGCCTACATTTATAAAAATAAAATAGCAGCCTTTTACAAAGATAAAGTATATAAAATCTAATTAATGACAGTGTAATTCTAAATATATACTGAAAAAAAAGAAATCACTTTATAAAAACAGCCACTTTGTTACTAAATACGTGCAAGCCTTCCCTGGAAATGTCTTTCCATGTAACTCTTCTTGTTTTTTAACATCTTCTAACTGCAGAGCAAACATTCAGGCAATCCTTCCGCATTGGCAATGAACGCAAGTGATTCGGAACGCAAGAGAAACGTTGAATACTCTATTCTCCTCAGTTATTTTTCTGTTTTTCCCTTTGGGATCCATGTCCCATCACACAGCCGCCGGTGTGTTAATGACAGTCCCTGCCTGTCCCCGCTAAAAGAAGCGTGTGTTGCAGGCTATGACAGAATTGTTGAAATTAAATATTTATTCTACACACATTTACAGTATTGGAAAACGTTAAGAATGTTTGTCCTGCTATAGAAACCATATTAAACAAAAAAATATATTTACCTCCCTCATCTTTTTCCATTTCAAACATTTTTGAAAAAAACTCCAGGGAGCCACTAGGACAGCGCTAAAGAGCCGCATGCAGCTCCAGAGCCATGGGTTGCCGACCCCTAATATAGACTAAAAGCAGCAATTAGAGTGATAATTCAATATCGAAATCAAATCATCACAAAGTTTTAACAATTTACATTTTCTAGATGATAGTGAGCTTGATGGCTGCCTAAACAGTGCAATCAGTGTCTAGTGCACCAGATTGTTTTCTTTTTGTTAGCAAGAGTTCCAGAGTATTGTTCGATAAAACACTTGCACAAATTCTGCAGAGAACACCGCAGCACTTATCCTAGTTTTCTACAAAAATGCAATAGGCTTCCTCAAAAATACTAATCACAAAACCACCACTAGTTAATTAACAATACACATGTCACACGACTCGTGAAAACTCAGCACATGAGATCATTGTGACTCAAACCAAGACAGACAAAATGGTTATCAACCCAAAAACAAACCTAAAACGAAGATCAAAACGTGAGGGTGCATTAAGATCCAGGATTCACCTTTTAAAACAAGAATTTCCAGAAGTAGATGTGACCACAAGCCCTGATAGATTCTAAAGACAAGTGCAGGATTGTTTGGGAATACTATAACTGCAATCTATGTTGTTTATCTAGTAGTTCCCTACTGTACCCTCCTTGACTTCTTCCTCACTCTTATTTTTCAGCATTTATGGCTTTCTCCACAATGCCGGAGTTAGCCTCTAAAATCAAGATGTTCTTCGCTCTGGCGCCAGTGGCCACAGTTGGCTTGACAAAAAGCCCAATGACGAAGCTGTCTGTGCTTCCGGAGTTTCTCATCTGGGTTAGCGGTCTATTCTAGAGGTTTCTTTTTCTAAATTTCTACTGTTTCATTCATGACATTATTGTTGGCAGGATCTTTTTGGAAGAAAAGACTTCTTTCCTCAGAATGACTTGATCAAGTTTTTTGCCACTGAGTTCTGCAGCAAGGAACCTTTGAGTGAGCTGTGTGGGAACATCTTCTTTCTTCTCTGTGGATTTGATGAGAAAAACCTGAATATGGTAGAGCATCTTAAGCATTGATGATTTTTTTTAAAACTGTAAGCTTGATAGTTCTTTTGGCTGAGGTAGTTTTAAAATATTTCGTCATGAGGTTGTTTTCTTCCAGAGTAGAACACCGGTGTATACGACACACTGTCCAGCAGGAACCTCTGTTCAGAACATGGTCCACTGGTCTCAGGTAAAAAAATACAGATAATCACAGATAACATTTAATAGACAGTATTTTCGAATAATGTACAACATGCTTATTGAGTCTTTATATATATATATATATATATATATATATATATATATATATATATATATATATATATATATTTGACAAAATCACCAGATGCATGCTTTTATTAACAATACTTGTGTGTAACAAACTGTAGAGCTAAGTACATGCTAAAATACCTAGCAGTCATTCAGCTCCACACTTCAAAAGTGTTTTTAGAAAAGTACGTGAACAAATTCTTATCAGCTGATAAAATTTGTGTAACATAATGGTGTCAAATATTGAGAGAATAGTTGAAATCAAATATAAAAAAAGGTGTTGAAAAAATTTGTATATTAATGGTTTTTATTATTATGTTTATACTTCTTTGAAAACTCTTTGTGCAGTCCAAGTTCCCATACCACACCTCCTCACATGAACGAAACAAACGTCCAAGCAGATTCAAGTCTGGGTAGGGTAGATGCAAGTCACGGCGCACTTGTGTTCCAGTACTGCTATAATTTGGCAGAAAAATTCGTGTTCCCTCTAAAGATGAATATTGATGAATGCAAGCTCTAACCTTTTTGCTTGCCGTGTTATTTTGTAAATCAGTTCCTGTTTAGTACTTGTTTAATATTTTGACACAGAGTCTCATGATTATCTTTATTCTCAATATTAGTTTGTCTGTTTAGCTTCAGTGTGATTTACTTTGACACAACACAAACAAACATGTAAGGATTTTTCGAACATATCATGAGCAATTTCTGTTTGTTACAGGCTGTAAAAACCAGCAAGCTCATGGCATATGATTATGGAAAAGCTGGAAACATGGCACATTATAATCAGGTAATATGACAAAGATTTGTATCCCTTGGGAACCACACAAAAACGGTATATTGTAATTATTTGGAAATAGCATTAATCCTTATTGCACATACATTCTCAAGCAGTGCACCTTGGTACTCAAATAAAGCACCTCTACTTGAGTAAATGTAAAAGGGCTTCATGAAATGTTTACTCTGACTGGTGAGTTCGTCTCTAACTTGAGAATATCTTGAAATATTTTTTAATATTTCAATGTGGGAAGTTTCAGGCTTCAGAGTTCACAATAATGTTTTTCAGTAAGCAGAGATATCTCTGCCAATGTACTTGGTGCCATTTTCATCAGCTTCAGGAAATTCCTGGAACAATTGTAATCATTAAAATAAATGTAACTCATAGGTGGTCTTTCCTAAGTTGTTTGTACACTGAGAGTGTTATCTTTAGCCCGCACAGCCTCAGTCAGAACGGTTATGGATTGTATTTCCAAGTACTTTCTCAATCAGAGATGACCTTAAGCAGATTCTCTTTGTGTGAATGTAACTTATTTAATTAACTGTATTGTGTTTATCTTATTTGATGTGTGTGCAACTACATAACAAGAAACAACATAAACAATGAGAATAATTTTATATTTCCTGTTGGGACTATTAGTAGTGAAGCTGATTTTCTTTCTGCCATCAGTCAACTCCTCCTCTCTACAATGTCAAGGACATGACTGTGCCTACAGCTCTGTGGTCTGGTGGCCAAGACACACTGGCAGACCCTCAGGACATAGCTCTCCTGCTCACCCAGATACCTAAATTGGTGTTCCATCGCAACATTGTGCACTGGGAGCACCTAGACTTCATCTGGGGCCTGGACGCCCCACAGGAGATGTACTATAAAATGATCGACATGATGAAGGAGACTCAGTGATCATGTTTATAACAAATGAGAACAGCGATTAATCCAACAATACAGTTTATATTTAAGCTGTAATGTGAATTATATAGATGTTCTGAAAACAAGCATCTTCTGTTCCTGAAAGATCGTACCTGATGTTTTTAGTCATGTGAAATTGGAGCACATCCTAAAAACTAGAACAATGCAACACTTCTGCCAGGACTTCTCTGAGAAAAACTCTGATAATGCTATTAATGGTAACATCCATCAATGAATGTTATGGTAAATCAGCATCTATAATGCAATAGCTATCGTTTTCATTGGCACTCTGTCAAATCAGATGTGGAATTCAGACTGTCCAAGTGAAACTATGGATTTAGCTATTTTAAAGGACATTACACCTTTATTCAATTAGGCTTATTCTCCATATCTTCCTGAGATTCTAATTAAACCATTTTGGATTTGAAAGATTTTTGTTAGCATAAATTATTTAATCAGATCAGAACAGTGGTGTGTCTCGGATCTTATTGGTGTCTGGGTTGCAGAGCAAAGAAGAATGCTGAAGAATAAATGCTCTTAAAAGTAAGGCTCAGTGAGTGAGCTTCCACCTAGCTTCTCTCCCCATTGCAGGTCTTTAAATCAAGTAAAAGCCATTGGATTATAACACCAGAATGGTATATACTTAGTAGTCATATTTTAAAAAGAAAATGAAAATAATTGGATTTTTTTTGCCAAAAAAATACACAGACAAACATCAAGTATGTGCATGCCATAAACATGCATTGAAAATTAAAATTGTATCTAAAGCAAGGGTAAAAATTGGCAACACAATACAGCATGAAATCCCATCACATGAATTGTCTGGATTTGTGGACAAATGAGTATATGAAGTACAGGATGTGTTGGATAACATGGGGAGCCATTGAATGATAAACAAGTTAATTTAATGAGCCAAAAGAACAAATAATCGAAGATTGTGGGAATTTGGCAAACAACAAGAAAATAATCGCTCACTATTGTTGCTTTGAAAATGTATTTACCCTAACAAATCACCAAAGAAAATGCTGCTTATGTGATCTAAATCATTGATCATTGCAAAGTTATGCTAAAGGTGTTATTGTCCGAAACTAAGTTAGTAACTAAGTAAGCTAAACATTCCAACATTGTAGAACATTACAAATTAAATCAAAGTTGAGTCAAACTCAGGAAATAATTTTTAGTTTTTCTTTTAAGTTATGAGAATATCCTTGCTATGAGAATATCAACTGATTCATGAAATATGAAGACACAATAAAACCAGCTTTGCCTTCACCCAATCAGTCAGAGGCTTCATCAAGTGTTTGGTGTGTTTTAAAGAAGATGCACTTATTACTACGTCATGCATTTCAGTAATGTATGGATATAATCTCATAGTTATTCATATAATCATAGTTATTCCTTATAGGGGTAAAACAAAAAACAACATTTGACTGGATCTTGAAACTGAATAAAGAAAAGTGGCACTTAGACCTTTCCCCAGTGGTTCATGGTGCCTTTTTCCGTAGGTCTGGCTTGACTGGCCGTCGGCCAGTGCGGAAGGACCTAGGTTGTCGCGTTTTGCAGGGTGTTCCCATAGTTGGCACCAACATAAGCCGTAGTGATCGACTGATGGGGAACGTAATGGTTACTTTCATAACAGTCACTCCCTATTTAGGGAGCAGAGACTTATGTCCCCAGCCACACGTGTGGTGCATGGTCACGTGACCATCAGTGAGGTCGCTGATTGGCGTTTTAAAGAGTATGGAGAGAGTAGAGTGCTCCTAGCGGAGTTCTCAACATCGACAACCACATAAGTCTCTATTCCTTATTCGGGGAATGGGGGTTACGAAAGTAACCATTACAATGTCTGTCCCTACGGTTTCCTCCAACGATTGAAGTAGCAGTTTCTTTGTAAAATCTGGACTTTGTGGAAGGCTCAACTCTGGCTGATGACGTAGCTCCGTGGGCTGGCTATTGCCTTATAGCCCCTTCCTCCAGGGTCAAAACTCCAAACTCACAAAACAAAGAAAAAGCGCAAGCAAAAAACTGAAAAACAAACCTAAAAGTCGACTGAAACTCAGAGAATGGCTTGAATGGCTGATTTGTACTTGCCTACTTGCCGTTCTTCATTTCCATTCACAAAACTGCTTTTAATCATTTAAAACTACTTTGTAGATTTACTTTTCATTAAAATTTTCTCAAAACTTCTTTTTGCGTTTTTATTTGCGGTTGCTCAAAACCTTTTGACCCCAATTTTTTATATTCCATACTAATCAACGACTTATTTGAAGCAGGAACTTGCAATTTCGAGCACTAAATCCAGGTAATACAAAACACCCACAAGTTCGAGTCCATGGAAAAAAAAACCTCGATTCACAATTGGAGGAACCATGTTTGTGCACATAATTCACACTGTGCTGCCTCATGGGACTAGTTCGCAAATGCGCTGTTTATTTTAAAGTAGAGTAAAGGTATCTGTTTTAAATAGTACTCATAGGATAAGTAAGAAGTAGCCAGTCTGAAAATTACTAAGGAGTAATGAGTATTGCACTGAAAAATTATTTAACCTTATATGCTATAAATTAAAAATCTACAGTTCATGAGAGCAAAATTCTTAAAGTGTTTCTAAATATAAAAGAAAGACATTTTCCCCCAAAGGTTTTATAGCCAATCAAAGACACTGAATAATGATCTTGTAATCAATTAACAACTGTACAGAAATCTTCTTAAAATGTAACAAAACAAAATTTTTACTTAAAAAAAGGTTGCAAAGCTTTGTAAATTAATTTAAAATCTTGTAGTACAAATATTCTTCTTCTTCTTCTTTCGGCTGTTCCCAGTTTAGGGGTCGCCACAGCAAATCATCTGTTTCCACCTAACTCTGGCCTCAGTATCCTCTACTCTTGCACCAATTACCTTCATGTCCTCCTTCAGCACCCCCATATAACTTGTCTTTGGCCTTCCTCTTGCCCTCTTGCCTGGCAGCTCCATCTCCAACATCCTTCTACCAATATAACTACTATCCCTTCACTGCACATGTCCAAACCATCTCAATCTGGCTTCTCTGACTTTGTCTCCAAAACAACCAACCTGAGCTGTTCCTCTGATGTGCTCGTTCCTAATCTTGTCCATCCTTGTCACTCCTAAACTGAACCTCAACATCCTCATCTCTGCTACTTCCATCTCTGCCTCGTGTCTCTTCCTCACTGCTACAGTCTCTAACCCATACATCATAGCTGGTCTCACTACTGTTCTGTACACCTTTCCTTTGATTCTTGCTGACACTCTTCTGTCACACAACACCCCTGACACTTTTCTCCAGTACAAATATAAGAAATGGAAACTGAAATGAATATTCCAGACAAGTCCCTAAACATTATGAAGAAACAGATGTTTATCACAAGCATAAAAAACAAACCTACAAAGTTTGTTTCAATTTAACAATGAGCTTGTTCTGTTTGTACTATCCAGCCTTACATGTTTTGGTGTGAAGCAGGGAAGAAGTGTGTTCAGTTCTTTCACCACAAAAAACGAGTGAAGCAATCTCATCTCTTCAAGCACAAGCCAAGTACTCACCCACTGCTCTGTTGTTCAGCACTTAGATATATGTACTTCATATGACTAGTTTTTTGGGTATTGTAACTTCTGATGATCGATAAATGCTTGTTTGCTCTGTGTATTTAGCTGATTAGACTTTTCCAATTTACATTTATTTGCTCCCCTTTAATTGACTCACAAATACATTTTTTAGTGCAGCTGCCAGAAAGGATGTAACATTATTTTGAATACGACGATAAGCCAACTGAAGATGATGTCTCCCTGAAAAATAATAATACTGTGTTTGAAATTTGTTTTAATCGTGCCCATCGTGACAGGTAATGACACATTTGACATTACTATTATAATATTATGGTCAAATGTGACACAAAAAAGAACGGCTCATCTTTTGCTATAAGCTTGATTTTAAACAAGCATGCACAAATCTATAATGCTGAAAATCAAATAATGCTGATTGATGTTTAAAATAGTCAATTAAATGTAAAGTTACACAGAATGTAAGTTGAAAGCTGTCAGTTGTCAGGAGAAAGCTGAACAGCCACAGATGCTATTGAGCTAACTTGGACTGATTAAGTGGTTGTACTATTAATTAAAATGTTGTGCATTAAATTATAAATGTTAATGTCAAACTATTAAGGTATATTTTAAGCATTGACACAAAAAAACTTATGGGTAAACAACCAGATGCTTTCCCACTTAAGATTAACATCAAAACTGAGAAAACTTGCCAGATTAGAACCGGCTTAGACGCTTAGAGAATTGCGCACTGCTAAAGCTAGCATGAATATAATACCTTTCATCACTCTTTTAATGGTATAAGATTACTGTGTTTAAAGATATGTTAGTTTCACACGTCCCTTCATATTCTGTTCCTTGAAATGTCTTTAATAATGAGTTAGGTAACTAATAAATGTGAGGTATTATTAGTTCAGTTTCAAGTTGAATGATCACACCTTTTTAAATGTATTTGATGATAAATTCAAGATCAAATCAAAGGTATAGTAATGTTTTAACGTTAGTTCATTTCAAATCATTATAATTAAAAGTTTTGAAGAAAACAATTAATAAAAGTTATAAAAAAAACATTTAAAATGTAAACCAAGTTGTCAATCTGATGATGAATCAATATTTCAAAAAGCATTTGTATGAAAGGCCTTAATGTTCAAATCTTTGAAGATTTTGATGCAACACTTAAATTCTTTAAACATGTAACACAGATATAATGAAATAATAGTACTTTAAGAATATTTTCTATGCTAGTAAAGTGATGAGCTATCTCACTAAAGATAATTCAGTTGATCCGGTTTAGGTTTTCTACATTAGATATCAGTTCTACACTTATAATGGAACATTATAGAGAGTTTAGTAAATGCATGGGTTTTTTTATTTTGCTGCAAAAATTCAATACAGGCCCGTTTCAGAGTAGTAAATACAGACATAGAATTGCTGCAGTATAGCTTCCTTTGCAAAAAAAAAGATAAAAACCGAAAAATCTCTAGAATTATAATAAAGAAAAAATATCTCAATAAAGCTCTATATTGTTTTTTACACTCAAGATCAGCCCAAAGAGTCATCTTTTAGAACATATGATCATATGATTGGAGAATTCTCAACTCTGAGTGGGGTTCTAGATGGAATAAGCATTGATTTATACATTTATATAGCTGTAATAAGCAAATTCTCATTGGCAATATTATTAAATTCAGGGAAAATATTTATGTTTCAAAACACAATATGAACAGCAGTACATTTTTACTTTAGCCTATAAAAGTTCTGTTTTGAACATGATGTTATCTGTTCTTACATACAGTGTGAAATCTTTTGTAAACTTTAAAATTACATTGTTTTGGTGTTGGTGGAGCTTGTGTGTAAAATAACTTAGCATTTGAAATGTATGTTAACTTTATCCATTTTATATCAAAGCAACAAAAAAAGTGTAAAGCCTATCAATTGCGGGTGTTGTGCTAACCATGTTAAGAAAACTTGTTAAATGTATTGAAAAAAATGCTGTTTAAAAGTTATTATTTTACACTAAACATTACACTTTATAATTTACTGTGAAGTAACAAAATATTTTTTCATATGCAGTGAGTTTGCCCCTTTTAGTTTTTTGAACGCTGATAAAATCAGAATAATAATCCAGTCTGACGTAACTTTCTCAATTGAAGTTATTGAATTACTCGTGTCACTGAGACCGATTAGAAAAGCAGTCTGTGGTGGAGCAATTGCAGTTTAGCCATCAAGGGGAGAAATTAATGTAAAAAGTGTTGCAATTTGATTTACAATTTAGACCTGTTTTGGACTCAACTTGGACTCGTATAGCATTGGACTCAGTCTTGACTCGGTCTCGACTGTTCTGGACTTGGACTTGTTTTGGACTCGACAATGGTCTCGGACTTGACTACAGCCCTACCCGAAACTGTAGAGTAGGTTTTAGTTTAAACCTGAAGCTATAGACAGAGGCTTTAGCTTCAACATGAAGCTGTAGAGTGGGGCTTTGGCTTAAAATTGAAGCTGTAGACTGTGTATTAATGTAAATTTTTAAACATAGTATGTCAAGAAAACTTGGTATTTTTAACATGTATAATTAAGTGCTGAGACTTGAGAATTCCAGATTGAAATAAATTTCATGATCTCTTTAAATTATAATATTTTTTGACATTAACAAAGTGCTTCTCCAGACACACAAAAAGGTTTACATTTTGAGGCGGTGTCTCTTATTCCACCACCAGTGGGCAGCGTCTCCCAGGATTAGGGGAAGGGCGATAGAATGTCCAGTATTTGAATTATTGATTAAAATGAAACATTTAGTTTATTAATGATTATTCCTCTATATGTTTTTTATTCTCTGATAATGTCTTTTAAAACTCAACAGGGAACCGAGTAGAAATGAAGAATAAATTGATGTTTGGGGTTAGCACTCAATGCTCCAGAACACCAGAATTCTGAGCTGAAAACAAATTGATACATCTCTTTGACATTTTGCCACTGCCTCACAAGAGCAATGGGGCAGAACGAAAACATGGGCCAAATAATCCCCGGTATATGTTCAGGAACAATGTACCAATTAAAAAATTTGAGGTAGAGTGACGTGGGTGTGTGGGCTTCATGAACTTGAGTGTGCATGTGTGTCAGGGGGGGGGTGGGGGTTGGGGGGGGGGGGGTCGGGGGGGGGGGGGTCTTGCAGAGAGAAAGAGAGCCTCAATAATCATCGTTCATTTGTTGAAATAACTTTTACATGTGAGAATGTATGAAAATGTTTCTGTGTATTATACACTTTGTTAATTATTTTGTTTATTTGTAAATACTATTTCATTGGCTGTGTTGCTTTAGTTAGGATAGGACAGTTAGCACACAGGTAATGAAGTGGTTGAGTGTCAAAATCTGTGTATTTTACCGCTTTTTCAGTTCTGTTTATGTACTTGTCAACAACTTTGTTGTTGTTATTGTTCCCATGTGCTCTCTCACTGTTTCATTGGATTCATGCGGCCTCATTTCTACACTACCTGTTTGTAATCAGGTTGTCACATTGTTAGCCTATCCCTGTCACATGTTATGTTATATAATTTCTGGTTTTCTAATACTCCTGGGGCCTGTACCATGAATGTAAATGAACAACTCATTATTACTGGATCGGACAAAACCTAAACGTTTTAATTGTGCTTAATTGGTACCACGATGCAGCTCATCAACATTCTGTGTCAAGTCAGGCTTTGATTCTGCAGCTATAAGACTCCAACGTAGGCACCGAACAACCAATCACAATGAATATAGAGAGAGCGAGATAATTTTATTTCTCTGTGGAGCAAGAGATTATAGTTAAAAAATACAATGAGTTTAAACATATATTTTGTGCCGTAGTAATACTGTCGCTGCTTCCAAAGCCATACAAGATTGATGATTGTGTGAATGCATAAGTTAAAGAAGCATATTCTGTATTACTGTAAAATTTAGTATCATGCGCGATATGCGTAGGATAACGATGTTTATGAATGTATTACAAAATAAAGTAAATGTTTATTTATCTACATTCTAAATGTATGTTTAAATTTTAAAGGTGAATGTCTGGAGCAGGATAAATAAGGAGCAGGTTAGCTATATAAAAGTAAGGGGTGACTTCTATGTGTCAACATTTTATATGTGCGATCAAAGAAGCTCACAAATGCAAGCTATTCCTTCCACGGAGAACCTGTGTCTTTTATGCAAATACATGTCTGGCAATGCTAAGGGATTTTGTCTTTCCCTACAAACTCTTTCCCTTTGAAGTGCTCATCACAATTTGTGCAGAAATAGCCACAGGAGGAAAAAGGAGTAGCTATTGCTACCTCTAATCTTGAACAGAACCTGCCCTGGAGCAGGTTACCTGTGTGGCGTGAGTAATCAGGGTGACAAAGATTGATTAATTCCTAGATCCTTTCATAGTACTCAAAACCCAGGATTGGTGCAAGCAAATTATGAACTTAGCTTGCTGGCCAGTTAACCCGGCTTCATAGTACAGGCCCCTGGTCCATCTACTGTTATTTTACAGCTTTGTTTAGCAACTTGTATTCTCCTCGTGTTTGCTCCCTTACTCTAATGTTCAAGATTTCTCATGGGTCCATGACCCTTCATGACTGTTAATGCAGAGATTAGGACCTCACGCTCAGGATTCCAACTTAGGTTGCCCAATTGGTAACTCTGCCTAATGGACATCATACAAGTTAACAGGATTTTTTGTTATTGCTTCTTTTTGAATATTATAATTTATCATTCACGGTGAAAACAAACTGCTATTATAATTAGTTGAAGTCCCAGAATTTTGGCCAAACGCGGAACAGCAACCAAAAAAATAAATACAGAAGAGCTCCACAGATGATGGGTTGCCAGATTGATATGACAGTTATCAATCATGGTAAGTGACAAGATATACATGGTTTTAATGTTACAAATAGTATATTTAATTATAATTATGTAATATCCCAAAGACTAAGGAAATGAGTTTACCTAAAGTTGAACACATAGATCACCCCAGATATGCCATCTGATTTCGGTGTAAAGAATTACTAAGAGTATTCAAAGAGAGCATTGTTTCATACTATACTAGAGCTATTGTGGTAGTCTAAATATAAGTAATGATATTATTAATGATGATTAGCTGAATTTTATAAATGTGAGTTAAATACAGGTAGAATAAAAAAAATCCAAGTAGGGCTGCAGCTAGGGCTGAAATGATTCTTTGAGTAACTCGAATTACTTGATTACAAAAATGATCGAGTTAAACCATCTGACTCAAAGCCTCTAATAAAGTTCATGTCACATTTTACTGTAATGAGTTCTGCTTTACTGTGACAATGCACTTACACAAATGTCACCCAAGAAGCGGAAGGAGACAGCAGTGTTATTATTTGAGGGTGCCAGTGCTGACTAGTGCTGGCTTAGTAATGGAAGGGAGTAGTAACAATCGCAATGAGCAAAGAGACCAAACAAACAGTAGAACACTACAAAAAATGTCCATGTTTTAGAATGATTTCACACACGCACACCCACACGAGGGGTTTTCATGCAAACACACGGAGGGTGGCTATATTTACAAATAACGGTGCAGGTGTAAACGGTGAATCTTGTGCTCCGGTGCTCTGGTCAGGTTTGGTGCTGGTGCTCGAGGTGTGTCCCCTTCTCTGGAATGCCCAGGTGGAGTGGTGAGTGGATCAGGCGGTCCAGCTTCAGCTGCTCTCTGTCAGGGTGGGAAATGGCGATTAACACACACGCACACACACACACACATGCGCACACACACAGTCTTCATCTGAGTCGATCCTCTCTCCTGTGTGCCTCTGGGCTCCTTTTATCCTTCACTGCTGATCAGAAGCAGTGAGCCTGGACCGCGCAGATGAGATCTCCCAGGTGTCCATGGTCTGTGAGCAGGAGAGCGCTGATTGAGATGACCATCGTCACAATATATATTTTATCCAAGGGCCTGTCCCCTAAGGCAAATAAGGGTTACATGCTTTTCGCCTTTTTATGTCATCGCAAGATGCTAACGACAGACACTTCCCTCTTCGGCTGAAAAAACCTCACAAACGCTTCAAAGTCTTCCACCTCCCAAACCAAGTGGCAATGGTACTAACAACACCGCCGACAGGCCAGAAAGTGAGATGATGGCATCAAGTGAGAAAAAGTGTGATCCTTAACCTTGATGCCTGTGAGGTTAAGCCACAGATGTCTTTCCGGGAAAACCCATTGCAGCCATAGAATGTCCAATGGCAAGGGTCATTTGCATGGCAACATGGAGCATAGTAGCTCAGTGTAGCAATGACAATGCCTTTTCATTGATAGATCTGCCAGTGCTCAAGTCTTTCAGCAGGTCACCTCATATGCTAGCTAAACAGCTATGGTGTGCAAGACCGTACCAACTTGACTGCAAAGATTACCCCTCCAGTGAAGATTTAAATCAGCATGGCTTGGAAAGGACAGTGGGCTTTTCATGGATGATGAGTTGGTAGGAGAGAGTTCTCTTCCATCTGGGGCATCATATAATAATCCAGTACTTTTTCGTCAACAATATAAATCTGTCTATGTTTTGTGTACGCACAAAACATGGGAGGAATTCGGCTTATGAAAGGAAAAAGGGAGAGGCTGTTTGAGCTCTTTGACGTTGTCGGTTATCTTTTCCTCTTTGATCACCCCTGAACATACGGCTGACTGCAGGCCCTGTCGTGGCGGAATTGTGCCACAGTGACACTGTTGGCAACTCCTCAATAAGAAGGTTTCATGGTTTGTGTTACGAAACTAATCTAAAAAAGTTTTTTATATAGTGTCAAAAAGGTTGGGTTACTTTGTATTATATGTGATGATGATGAATGTTGTGTGAGGGAATCTCAAAACCTTGCACCAATTGTGGAGTAAAGGAAACAATAGAACATGTAATACTTAAATGTAAAACATGCAATGGAAAGAAAAGAAATGATGAAAGAGACTTTGTAGCCTCATTCCTCCATCCAAAGAGGCCGTCAGCCCGAATGAAAAAAGTTGCTAAAAGTCCCAGGAACCGCAGGAAAAGTCGCTAGTTATGTTGCTAGAATACAAAAAAAGTCTCTAGACGGTCTGAGAAGTCGCAAGATCCAAAGACAAAATCGCTAAGTTGGCAACACTGCACAGCGAAGCCCTTTCCAACAGAGAGTGGGTGGACCTGCATAGAGGAGTATTAGTTGCTCTCGGTGGGCCTGTTAGAGCCTTCAAAACAACTTTTATAGAGTTTCACTTTCATAAACACTGTAATTTATGCCCAGTTTCGGTCATTCAGATGTGCTATTTATGCTGTAGTCTTCATTTTGAGTTTGTTTGGTTTATTTAATTACTGTAAACAATTATCTGGAGTAGCTGGTTTTCTTTAAAGCATTTAGGATATTATTTCTGTATTGTTTTTGTTTACCATTCTTTGTTTTGATTTCATTGTATCTAATCATTTGATCTGTTCTTCATGGTGTGTAGTGAGATTTCATAGAAAGAATAACTTGTATCACTTCCGTTTTATTTATTTCAGAATCTGAATGATGTTTTATTTTGAAAAATGACTAGATTCTCTTAGTTACATCTGGCTATCTCACTCTTGCTGCAGGTCAAGGAGCTCTTTACGGTCACATGATAGCTTACAGCTGAAATTAAGCCCAAGAGTTAGCAAAATTAGTAAAAACAACAACTTTGAATAGTTTCTTGTGAAGGGAAAAGGCCCACTGAGGAGACAGAGGAAAAGCCTACAACTTCCAAGAAAAAGAAACCTCCATTTAACAGACAATATCTTACTTAATATATACGGATTTATCTCGACATGAAATTCCCACGCACCAACCACATTATGCATAATATGCGACAACTGGCTCTTGAATGAGGCAATGAAGCCCTCAAAACTCCATCATCACATGTTGTTGCGACATTAAGAGGATGTTGTAGTACCAAACAGGTAGAGTGGATTCACTTTCATTATTATGTTTAGAAAATACCACAGTTTACATGTAGGTCATAGTATATTATTTTGTTGTATTTATCTGCCACACCTCAAAGGCCGGTCCCTAAAAATATTGTCTGGCATTATACCGGTCCGTGGCACAAAAAAGGTTGGGGACCGCTGCTCTAAGATGTTGAAGAGCAGATTTAGCTAGAGGCTTTAGGGAAGGGACTGTGATTTGATTGGGCATGCTCAGTGTCCTTCAAAAAAATCAACTAATTGGCCAATGTTAACGTCACAGATACTGGCCTTCACGGCAGATAATTATTTGTTCGACACCCACACACACAATAAAGACTGCCCCTGTCGCGGCGTACCATCAACAGCTGTCCAAGTGCCACCAGTAGTACGTGTACCAAAGTTTGAGAACTACTGTCAACACAACATGACATCACACAAATTTAAGCCGGAAGACTCACAAATATGTGATGCTTGCATAAAATGTTTAATTAAATATTTTAGGCATGGTTGATGGTGTCGTTCAATTCAACATAATGGAAGGAGAGGGAAGGAATGGTTACTGTTTTTTTTTCCATAACAACTCTTAACAACTGGACCAATTGATAATGTGGCAAAATTAAATTACTCAAAGTAATTGAGTGAATGTCAACATTGGCTCCCAGAAGTTACAAAGTAATTTTTGAAAAACAAATCTAAAAAACTTCCCAATGCTTAAAAACAGTTGAAAAACAGTTAACACAATCTGACCTCTTGAACCCAATAAGCACAACTCCTTTAGAGTTCTTTCAAATCTTTTATTTGAGTGAAACTTTTTTCTGTGTCAACAGAAATAAAACCGCAGGGATCACAATGACCCATTGAGAGGAACACTAAGGCCCATATACGCTGTTAAAAGATATAAATAAAGATGTAGTAATCTTTTCAGTGCTTCCAGATTTAGTCTAACCATAATCTCAGCATGAGACAAGTGCTTTGGCTTTAATTCACATCTGAGTGAATTCCCCCTCACTGTGATCTCATCAGCAATATTGCCAATGCACTTACCCTTAGTTTATGCTGTTGTCCGCTAGCCTCCTGCTAAGAATCTGGATGGGTCTGTGAATGTTCTAATGCTCCATTATCTTAATTTCACTTGAAGATCTGCACTAAAGTAGTTTGGTTTGAACGGAATAAGACTCTTTCATTTAGAAAAGGAAGATGAGATTAGTGTTGTGAGCCTCAAGAATGCCCATATGGTTCTATCATGAGACAAACTGAAGAAGGTTGAGCTAGTCTGTTAAGAGCGTGTGTTGTCAAGTCAATCCATGCGAGGGCCTGTCTGCACCCGGATGAAAAACTGTTGGTTAAATCGCTGAAATTCCTGGGATGCGGGTCGCTCACAATAGCATTAGTGAAAAGACATATCAAAGTAGTTACAGTTACCACCAAGTTCTGATCTCACTGTTGATGCTCTAAAATCAATGACAACGCTCATATTCAATCTTCTTCAATCTTCTCTGCTTTATCTGTTTTATTTATTATGGAACAAGCCGAATGAAAACAATCTGTGCTGAGCAAAACCTACCTTTCATCTCTGGGATTCACACTAATTATTTTTACACTAATTATGGGGTAAAATTTGCATCCTTCACATAATAGTCACTCACTTGGATGTATGTTAAAAGCAAATGGGAATCAAGTAAACCAGACCAAATGAATGCCATGAAGTTAAAGGCTCAATGGGGAGACTTTCCATTGCTGCAAGAATTTGTGCACCACACCACTACTTTAAAGACGAACGAGGATGCAATTCCACTTAATGTTTTAACTTGGATCCAATCACTTCTGTACTGGTAATGGAGCGGCAAGATGCTGCAAATAGGTGTGCTAGAAAAGCTGAAGTTGATAGCAATCCAGTGAGGTTTCTTCAACTGCCTGGAGAGTCTGAGCCACTGTACAGCCCAAGCCTTAAGTCATCCCTACTGCCTTCTACTACTTCAAAAGAGTAATTTCTCTAAATAAAAGAGCTAATGTTTCTGTTAACTAAGGTTTCTAACAGTTAACTAATGTCTTGCTTGTTCAGATCTTACAGGTATGAGGGCCAGCCACATTTTTACATTAGAGAGGCTGTTGTACAGCATTCTGGGTGTTGTAGGAAGCTAAAGGTTGTGCTCTGTAGACAGGATGCGACTCTAATAAAGAGAAATGTTCCGTTTCGTGGCGTCAGATGCAGTGCAGCCTTGATGACAAAAAATCTCTGATTCATACTCATCCTTGAGTTCAGATGCTGTCCTTACATTGAGTAGGAGTAGTAGGAAATCTCAGATCAATCCTCCCCTGAAAAGTCTGGTGAAATATGGCTCTACCACAGGCCCTATCAGCAAGTCGTGGCTGCAATCACTAGTTGATGAACAGTGAAGTAACTGATGGGGTGTAGTGGGCAGGATGTCATAGGCACGAAATGGCTGCCACGTTCTTTCAGACTGCCCCAGGGCAACTTATGACTACCAAGGTATAATGTTGTGATAATTGTAAAGCGTCTGATATAAACTGAAAGCATTATAATTATTACATACCAAAACCCAATGATCTATTGCGAGAACGAGTTAGAGATGCTGTGATAATAATAGTCTCTTTAATTACATTTTAAATCGTTAAAGGTCCCATATTTTGCTCTTGTTATAGAAATTAAAATACATTTTTGAGCCCTCTATACTAGTGTTGCACTTTTAATAACATTCAAAATGCAATATTTTTTAGTAAAAACTTCTTTGAATCATCTTGGCTCCTCCCACAAACATGCTTTCGCTATTCAGCAAAAACAAACACAACAAGCAGCACTTTGAACATATGTTATTGTTTTAAAACATTAAAATCAACAGACAATGGCAACGCATGATGTAACGGCACCTTATATGTGTGAACCAGAGTCTGACATGAAGTTTGAGTCCACAGACTAAACCAGAAACCATATGATTTGTAATGTCGAGATACAGTTTTATGAATTATTTATTTGGAATATATATGCTGTCTAGTGGAAAAGCTCCATAAGTTCACTATCCAGCATTCTCAATCCCAAGAAACGTGTCTGCTTGTAGCAGTTAGTTGTTATTGTTTACTCTATAATATCTATAGAACTGAAACTCATCAACCATTTTAATTGCAGAAAAGGTCAAATACAGCAAAAATAATATTAATTATAAAGACAACAAGGCATGATAATGACAACATAAAACAAAGTGTAAGGGTGCAAAAGGGTACAGAAAATAAAGAAAAAAACTAAATAAACAAAACTAACACTCACACTCAAGGGCCAGGACAGGTCATTAAAGATTCAGCCGGTAGTCCCTCAAAGAGGGCACACATGTGGACAGTTTGTAGCAATACTTCGCTTAATCTACTATGCCTGTTTAGGCAAAAGGAACCAAAAAGCTGGAGGGTATCTCCAAGGGCAAAAATAGCGCACCTATCAATTAGGGATGGCGCAAGGTAGGCTGGACACCTCTTTGTACATCTCAGAGAGTGTTGCCACCACCTGTTATGGGTGAAGAGAGGGATTCAACTCTAAGGTGTAGTACCTGGTGAAGGTGTTGAGTGTTGACCAACATGCAGCCTTGCAGATCTCTGCCAGCGGGAAAACCTCGTCAGCGCCCAATAGGTCGCGACACCCCTGATAGAGTGGGCTCTCAACTGCAAGGGTTCAAAGAACCAAGGTTTATTGGTCCAATAAGGTGCCACATTAGGACCACTGCTTAGTCCTCCCTGATCTTGCACAGCAAGAGCACAAGGAGGCTCACTGGGGAAAATGTATATAGGCATTTCTTCCTGGGCCAGCAATGCGCCAGCGCATCTATCCCGAGAGGAGCCTGAGAACGTAAACCAGCTGTCACTGAGCATTCTCTGGGGTGGCGAACAGGTCTACCTCCATTATACAAAGCGCTCACAGATCTGCTGGTCTGCCAGGGGATGAAGTCACCATTCTTCTGACTAAGGTTTCCACCAAGACAGTATATCTGCTGAATGGTTCAACCACCTGGGAGTATGGACTGCGACTAGGGACAGCCCCAGTGCTGACTCCAGAGGAGCAGTCTGTGAGCAAGAGCTGACATTGGGGTGAGCATATCCTTCCTTGTCGACTGACATACGCCATCACCGTCGTGTTGTTTGTCCTGACCAACACATGGTGTCCTTGCAACATTCTCCTGAAGTGTTTTACAACTAGAAACACTGCACATAGCTCTAGGCGAGTATGTTTCAGCAATCCTACTTATTTGTTCAACCCCTGAGATTTTGTGCTTTTATCACATAGCACCCCAGCCGGTCTTGGAAGCATGGTAGTACTACTACTCGCCTGGTAGGTCCTCCATTGAGACTCAATGTTCTTCCAAGATTGAGATGGAAGCAGCAACGAGGTGTCACGTTCATCTTAAAAAGTCTTGAAATACTCTCCATCTTGGCCAAATATGTACTACCCAGCAAACTTATGTCACGTTGAAGCCAAGAGTTTAGTTGATTTTGACATTTATACAAAAATTTCCACACATTTTCATTTGCATTCTCAATTGTATCTTTGGAATTAATCATACCTAGATATTTCACTTTTGATTTTATCAGGATGCTATATGCTTCAGATAACTGGCATTGGTGGATCGCCATTAATTCACATTTACTAAGATTCATTTTAAGACCTTAAAGTTTGTAATATTTTTAGTACTTTAGGGACTTCTTTTAAAAGCTTTAAAAAAAATGGTGGTATCATTTGCAAATTGACTAATTACTAGTGGTAAACCCAATACTTCTAATGGAGCTATATTGGAGTTTGTAATAAAAATCCAAAGTATAGTATTTACTTCTTCAAATCGAAACAAATTTTGAAAAATAAAGAGGTGTTCAATTCAGTTAAAAGCCTTATAAAAATCTATGAAAAAAATAAATCCACTGTCTCCGATAAGATGTCCATAATCCAGCAAATCATACACCAGATGAATTTTGTTGTATATCGATCTCCCCTTCACGAATTCTGATTGAGAGTCACTAATAATTGTATTTAAGCCTGTTTGCAGAAATTGTTGTAACTATCTTATAGTCTGTATTTATTAATGAAATGGGCCATTGTCTAAAATGTTTGAATCTTTAGCAGGTTTGAGTATCAAAGTTATAATTCCTTGTTTATTTAATTGTGTGATGAAAAGTCAGTGTCTCAATTGCCTCTTCTAACATCCACTAAAAATGTTGGAAAAAGATGGCAGCGAGGCCATCATTTCCAGGTTACAAAAGTAGTTTATCTGTCTAATAATGTTCTTGTTGGACCTTCAATTGTTGTGTTTAAGAATTTTTGCAAATATAATTGAGTACTCTCTCATTTTGAATTTAAGAAACTGAGAATTTTAAGGAGACATAGATTCATTAGCCATTACATCAAAGACAGAGACCCTAATACATTCCTCAAAAGACTGGTATTTTAATAAATTAGAGGTAAATTTCCATGAACCTTTATTACGTTTTTGTTACCAAGGCTTGTACAGATCATTTTATGATGTGTTGTATGAAGAAATGATCTGTTTCTGACATTCACTTAGCAGTCACTTAAACAATTCAAAATAGAAACAGAAATGAACCAAAAATAAACCCTAGGTATAATGAAATTATTGGGTTTGATCCAAGAATACTGTTTAGTGTTTGGGTGTGTTAGGAGTGGCGAAAGTCATACTAGCCAAACTAGACAATGCCCATTATTGCTCTTTTTAGTTGTTATCAGCTCCCCATTTAAGTTAGAAAACTATTCAGCCACTTCGACCGTTCTGGTAGATCCATGATCAAATATAATTTTTTCTCTCCACATAAATTCATCCAAAACTTTTTATCCTCTTTAACTGAGTGTCTTTCTTCTAAAAGAACATATTGAGCTTTTTCTCCCTTACAAAACAAAAATAGAGATTTCCTATTTGCATTTTCTCTTATGCCCCTTGTGTTAATTAAAATACAAGAAAAAATTCATAAACAGATTTTTTTTCTAAAAAATATAACAACCCAACAGGAATTTTCAGTCTTCAAAAGACTGAAAATGGAAAAATCAGGAAATGTCCTTTTCACTTTTGAATTAACTTAACTAACCATCTATATGTAACATGTGGAAAACGGCCATGTCATCTCAAACTCTGCTTCCAAGATGTTATAAGGAAGCCTACCCAATTTTTTTGTCCGTTAATGTAACCGTAGCCTCCTCTATAGTAAGCCCGTTTTCTAGCATCTCTTGCTTCTTTTATTTTATTTGTATAGACCACATGATTTTTGCTCACCATAAGGCATCTCTGTGGATTCTTTGAGTGAATTGGATCTGCCTTGTCCGATTTTCTTCATGCCAACCAATCCGGTGAACACAATGCAATTTATGCTTGGCGCCCACAAGGGAGATATTTTCACCAAAAGTTCCATCACTGTCCTGCGCATATCCTCCCCTTCTTTCTCTTTTAAACCTCGGATAGGAAGATTCCACCGATGCTTGTACAGTTCGAGTTAACACACAATAATTAATTTCAGCATTATTATTTAATTCAGTGATTTCATGAGCAAAGGCCTAGAGTTGTGTTTTGCAATCTTTGATTTCTGCCTCGTTGAATTTGATATCTTCCGCAATGCTAGTCAGCATAACTAAATTCTGCTGCAATTGACTACTCAGTGATTCAACCTTTTTAGTCACATGTTTAATAGCTGCCAGGACCGGTTGCATGCCTTCCTTATCCTTTGAAGCCTCTTTCTTTTTTTGCTAACGGCGTGTTCTTGAGCGGAGAGAACGGATCTTTTCTTTTGAATCCTTCAATAAAGTCATCCATCTTAATCACATAATTGTGGCAGTCCATTGCATCTATCTCGTGAGAAGAGGCTTTTCTCATAGCCATGATGCTCTTTGGTGTGATAATGTGCCAAGGATTGTTTCAACGGCTTTACTGGTAAATCTTTAAAGGAAGGTTAGTTTTTAAATGTAAAAGATTTGAACATTCCTGAAGAGCTCAACACATGAAATGCACCCTGACCGCCATCTTGTCCGGAACTTGACAAAGAGAAACTTGAATGTCCCTTTGAGAACTTGAGCTCTGTTCCTGGTTCAATAGCAGTCTCACAGAATGCCCGAGGGTCCACAAATACCCCCCACAGAGTTTTTAAAAAGCTCTTCAAGATATGTGTCCACAGAGAGAAGCACAAAAGTGCCAGTTTCTCCCCTGGGCAAACTGATCACAGTATTGCATTACAAAATGCAGCTTGCCAAGTGTGAATAGCTGGGGGACCTTTAATGACACTACAGGGGGCTTAAACATGCCTTTTAATTCCAAAGAATACATTCAGATGCAGGGATTTTCTCTGGGACAGGAGCTGAAATGGGATTTCTTATTCTAAAATGTAAATAGTTATCAATGACTGCAACAAAACTTAATCAATTGACATTGATTACAGAAGATTATTATTAATGAATAAAGGTTTTTCATTTTAATGAAGTATTATTTTACTTGAACTATAACAAACATAAAAGTAGAAGTAGAAGAGGGATGAACGCAATGTAAATACAAATAATACAATTACACAAGTTAATGTGTTGTTGTAGTACACCTGTCCTAGAAAAAAATCCCCCGTGATATCTGTGGTTGGTCTCTTCAGCTTGTTTTTCAAGCCAACAGTTTTGAATAAATATTATTTCTTTCTCTCTTGCTCTCGTCAGCATTAAATCATCTGTAAAAGTTTAATTGATCCAACTCACTTCTGACAGACATGGTCAAAATGTAGTTCAAGATCATTTCATGTGACTTCCAGCCATTTTCTCTTATGGAAAAGAAATGGTTAAGCAGTATTCACATTTGCATGTATTGGGATACTAGAGTAGAGATCTTAAATTTGTGTAAATTATTTACATAATTAAAGGGGCCAGCCATGTTGTCCTCTCACATACACTAGTGTACACCACTCCTCCTCTTTCCTAGCTATTTTTTAGGCTTATTTCCTTAAACCAAACCTCTTAATCAATTCCATTGATCCTTGAAAGTCTGAGCAATAATGTGATTGTTTATGCAATAAATTAACTTGTTCTTCATCTGATGTTTGGGATGAAGAGAAGAAAGGGAGGGCTTCAAATCGACTGTGTTGGTGCTTCATTTAAAATGTTTTAGCTGGGCAAGACTAGTTTCTCTATCAAACGTCCAAATTGCATTTCCATTTCTTGCATACTAGTCAATTTGAAAGTGGCGCAGGTCATAAATCACTGCCGGGCCCAGCCACCGAGCACCAGATCCACAAATTAGCTGTGCACGCTTCCTAAACAGAAAAAAGCTTCAATTTAAAAAGCCATTTACACACAGAAACAGCACTTAGCAGCTCATTCTCTGCCCTCTCAGCAAAATTCTGGACTGCTTCACACTCATGCTGCTGTGACATGTAACATGTACCTGATAATCCCATAATTGTGAGTTTCAGTAACAATCAGGTTCAAATTTGCTATACAAAGATTATTCTGCATTTGTCAATTAAAAAACAAAGATCAAATAAAAAATGTAAATAGTGAACTATGATTGGTGGAGACAATATCATGTCCTTGTGTAATTAATACTAATGATAAAATCTATATTTATCCACTGATTTGAGCTATACATGTAATTTCTGTAAGCTTTAAATAATTAAAAATATCATCCATCCATCCATCTTCATGTCAGCTTTATTCCCTTTCGGGGTCGCCACAGCGGAATGAACCGCCAACTCACTGGCATATGTTTTATGCAGCGGATGCCCTTCCCTGCCGCAACCCATCACTGGGAAACATTCACACGTTAACGCTATGGACAATCGTTCTTATTCAATTCACTTATTCCGCATGTCTTTGGACTTGTGGGGAAACCGGAGCACCCGGAGAAAACCCACGCGATCATGGGAGAACATGCAAACTCCACACAGAAATGCCACCTGCCCCAGCCGAGCCTAGAACCAGCGACCTTCTTGCTGTGAGACGACCGTGCTACCCACTGCGCCACCGTGACGCTTTAAAAATATCAATATAACCAAAATGTATGTATTTTGCAAACGTCCATTTAACTACAGGATAGGCAGCAATGTGTCTTCTAACGTGAAGCTGTTTTTAAAAATTTTATACATTGCAGATGTTATTGTAGTTAATATTTTTCATGTTGTCGATCATTTATTTAGATTTTATTTGACAAAAACCCTCATGATGTTGGTCAAGTTTAGTCCAATAGAAGCCCTTTATGTTATAATTTGACTCACTTTAATTTCCCCTATTTAGAATAATTTCTCAAAATTGCATTTTCAATGAAAAACAAGAAATAATAAACAATGGACGATCAATGCTGGAGCTACAGGGCTTGCTTCTAACCCAATGGAAGGGAAACAAGAGAACTAAAAAATGTCAAAGAAAAACGAATGCCAAAACCAAGATTTCTGTCCAGATGAAGAGACCTATGAATTTATCTGACTCGCAAAAATAAGTAAGTAATAAAATGAGTATTTGTGCGCAGGTCACTGGTTTGTATGCTTACGCTTAAAATCCATGCCATTCCCTCTACATTGTAACATTTATTTCATATATAGGCGCACAAACAAATAACTTGTTTACTAAGGTGTAATAGGATAGTTTTCTGTTCACGTGATTGCAAATGTTATATTGAGGCACAAGTACACAAATTAAGAAACGTTTACCTCTGACATTAGTGTGATATTAAAAAAACTATAATTATAATATATTCACTCTACAAAACTCTGTCCAATCTAAAAGTAAATAGCCACTCTCAAGGCAGGGTGTTATAAGTTAAACAAATAATTGAGCAGTCAAAATAAGATGGAGTATGAGCTTGACCATTCTATCAACAAGGTATTAAACAACAAGGACAACACACTCCTCCAGACAGTCATGTGGATTCAAAGTGGATTCATCAAAACAAAGGCATAACTAGATCAGTGGTTCAGGTGGTCACTGAGAAAACCTGCTACCCAGCCTTGAATCAGAGCTGTTGACGAAGATTTGTTATAGTATTAGTAGTCTAGTAATGGAAGCTCTACATAGACTGTAATGCTGGGGGATCTTTCAATTCATATAGTTTTTAACAAGTGTTCAGCTCAAGTACACCAAGGCTTGCATGAAGTAAATTATTTGAGTTAATATTAAAACACTGTCTTTAGCTGTATTCAGTTTGAATCTCTTGTTATTGAGAGCAATGTGTGGGGTGGTCCAGAGATTGACTTTGCTGTTTCATTTGGTGTAAAAATAATCAGCCTGTTTTACATGGAGTTGATGCTCACTTCTCTAATGCACTGTAGGTTTGCTGATCTTAGCTACCTGTCCAAACAGCATTTAAGACCTAGACAGGGACCTTGAAGTTAATATCTCTCTGTTGTTGGCTGTAAAACAATTAGCTTTTTTAAGAACAAAAGCATTTTTAGCTATGAAACTTTCAGTGTCATTGTTGTCTTCAGGTCTTATGTCTGAAAATGGAAGGCTCTCTTAAAGTTCCTTAAAGTCACCCCTTTCTTTAATCATATAGTGCTGTAGCTGATTTTATTGCTGCTGATTGGAGTGTGTTAACAACAGGCTGATGCCACATCATTAACATCAAGTAGTAGGAAGCTGCAATGAGCAGGTGCAGAACGTTTTCTTAACTGCCCACTAGTTTGTGCTCAAGGCCCATGGAATTGAAATGAAATGTCTCTTAATTTATTTATCTTAAAAACTTTTGTTTTTAAAAGTTGATTACGTATTAATTTTACATTCCCCAAATTTTTGTAAAATACAAAACAGGAGTCTAAAAAAAGCACTTTATTTATATTATTATAAATTACTACTAACTTTCTGTGTCGATCTACACACTTGTTACAACATTTTTAAATACATATTTCCAAGACTTTTCTAATATGCAAATCATCACTGACATCATTAGAGCAGAACCTCTGCATTTGTCTTTGAGTAAGTGTCTAGCTGCAGTGCATTTGTCTGCGTTTGTAAGTGTGTAGCTGCAGGCCAGAAGTGTGCAGTATTTACTACACATTGCAGCCATATGGAGAGCAGAAGGCTCTCGCTGTCTCAATCACCCACCTCACTCACTTAGGGGTTAGTGATTTAGCATAACAACAAATGAAAGCGAAAGACCATTTGACTCTTCATTTGACGCCATTATAGGGACCGAGGAAGGCGGAGGTGACCATTCATTGTGATTTGGCACTGAAGTTCACTAAACAGGGAGACCCTGGGAAGAATCAAACATAATGAAAACATAATTTATTTAATCGCCCACCTCAATACACACCCCAAGGCAGCGTTTCTTTGATGCTGTGCGACACAAGAGGCAATGACTGTTGAAATGTAATTTGTCTTAACTAGATGACAACACGTGGTCTAAGTAACAAAGCATGTCCAGTAACTGAAAATAATCTTCTGTGACACACATCAGCAGAGTGGTGCTCAAAAGATTTGTATTACATGTTAGTGATATGAATATAAACTGATATGTAAAAAAGTATAGTATTTTAAAATAATACTCATTTGGTAAATTAATTTTTATTAAAAAATGTGTATTTGAAATTATAAGAGAAGAAGGACTAAATTTAGTTGACAAATACATAAAAACAGTAATACAAGTTTTCTTCATACCAGACAGGCATGATTCTTTTCTTTAGCCGCTTCAACTTTTCTATCTCCTATCAACCAGGGTCCAAGAATTTGAAGCCCGATGCCTTGTCCCAGTTGTACGAACTGACACTTTTGTCTTCTGACACCAAGTCTATTCTTCCTCCTGGCAGAGTGATTTGGGGGTGTCACCTGGAGTATAGAATTTGTGGTCCCTGAGTTCCTTGCTAATGCTTCGTTTCCGCCCCGCGTCCCTGAGAATCAACTTTTCATCATAGACGCCCTACAACAAGCAATCCTTATTTGGGGGGCATTCTTCCAACTTAACAGACTCTTCATGCTGTGAAACAGCGATTTTGGTGCCCGGTATGGACCGCAACACTTGCTAATACGAACAGTCTTGTCTGGTTTGCACTCAAAGCAAGTCTAGCAACACGCCACCCAACGGTCTACTCCAGGGGTGTCCAACGTCGGTCCTGGAGGACCGGAGCACTGCACATTTTTGGTTCAACCATCATGAAACATACCTGTGGCACTAATTATGGTCCTCTGATTGGCTGAAGTAGAGTAGTATGCATACTACAGCAGGGTTGCAACTAAAATGTGCAGGGCTCCGGCTCACCAGGACCGACGTTGGACACCCCTGGTCTACACCAATCTCTTCCCATCCCATTCAGACCATGGGCATGCATCACACTAGATCTTGTTCCCAGGTTGCCTGTATCACCCAGTAACACTACCATCTTAACATTGGTAGACTGATTTTTGTTCACCTGTATTTTCATAATAGCGAAATCCTAATTTCAGACTAAACTATCAGATGATTTACTAGAAACTGATACAGAGAGTGTATCATCATCTGGTGAATGCAGTCCTCTAATTCCACTACTTAGAAGAATGCAAGTCTTCCTATGAGGAAAAGAGATCAGTCACCCAAATCATTCTTTATGAATGACTTTTCGAAGTTGACATTAATGAGACAATAGAATGTACTCTTCCTTGTTTCACTAATTTTAAAACAGTAAAGCATGTCATAACTCCTGGCTGATTTTACAATCTTAACTAGCAAGCTATTCCATGTATATGAGTCTACCAAGAAGGGAGGGGGTGGAATAAACTGAAAAACTGAATGGGAGAAAGAGTACACCTACTGTACTATATGCTTGTTACATATTGCTTGAAAAGAATCTCAATAAAAAATTATTTAAGAAAATAAAATAAATGTCAGTGGTGACTTAATGTTTGCAAATTGTCTTCAAAGTAGAAACATAAGTTAAAAGCTTTTTTGACAAACCGAATATAAACAGTCTCATTAGCAAATGTACAAATAAATGTCAAATTTAAAATAAAAAACTACACTGCAAAAAATTATATTTAAGCAAAGCTGAAAATGCTTAAAATTAGATTGAAAATCTTGATTTTCTTATTTTTGGAAGAATTTTCTAATTTAAACCTTTTGGGTATAGATTACTTTGCTTATTTTGAAAAAATAACACTTATATTTTCTTGAGGAGAAAAAAAATCTTATTCTGGTCATTTATGTTCTTGAATTAAGAAACTATGTGAAACAAGTTGCCGATTTTGCCACTGATCTTAAAACAAGAATCTTAAAACAAGAATTTTTGACTCAACATATTCTTATATCAAGAATTTTACTTATATTTTATTTTAAGAAATCAATATTAAATACTGGTTAAAAAGCATGCATCTTGGAACAAGAAAAAACATCTTAAATCTAGTTCTACTCTAGATCAAGTAAAGGTAAGAACATTTGATTTCTTGAAATAAGATTCAAATGTTTGTGAAAAAAATAAGAAAAAGGATCTACACCATAAATAAATCATCAATACCCAAAACCTTAATAACCGTCCAGTTGTGTTCTAACTTTGATGGAAGAGATTTGTACTTTAAAAAAGCACTCTTGAAACAAGAAAAAAAAAACTCAAATATAGATGAACTCTTCCTAGATCAAGCAGAAGATTTTGCTAATGGGGTAAGCAAATTTCAGTTGGTCAGAATTCTTAAAATTAGCAAAAACTTCTAGCTGGGAACATAAGCTGTTGGCTCTTAAGAAAATACAAAAACACTCAAAACACGTCTTTCCAAGCTGTAAAAACGTATTGAAACTAGAATATTCCAACTTGTATCTAGTCACTAGTGGTCTTAAAACTAGACAATCTGTCTTAAAACTAGGATGTTTTCTCTTTTAGTTTTATATAGCTTATTAGAATGGAATTAATTTGTCAGCACTGATAGCGTAGCAGTCAGAGCGCTGACAGGTGGAGCTGAAGCCTCTGGTGACGGGGTTCGAATCCAGCCTGGGTCCTTCACTGATATTCTCCCCAGAGCTCTACTAAGTTTTCTTCCGCTCTCCTATCTGAACTGTACTATCTAAATATGCACCAATAGGCTTAAATAATATATAATATAATTATTTAAAATGAAAATTGTAAGCTAGAATTTCTAGTTTTAAGAACCTATATTCTACTTTAAGAACTAAAATTAAGCACAAACTTTCTTAATTTAAGGTCGTATATACTTATTTTAATACTAAATTTTCTAAGTTAGTCTTAAATAAAAGAGAAAACATTCTAGTTTTAAGACAGATTGTCTAGTTTTAAGACCACTAGAGACTAGATACAAGTTGAAATATTCTAGTTTCAGTGCAGTTTTATAAGTTGTAAAGTCTTGTTTTGAGAGTTTTTGTCTATTTATCAGCTAGAATTTTTTTCTAATTTTAAGAAATCTTGCCAAAGTCAAATTTGCTTACCCCATTGGCAGATTTTTTTGCTTGATATAGGAAGTTTAACTTTATTTGAGGGTTTTTTTTTCTTGTTCCAAGAGTGCATTTTTTGCAGTGTAAAGCTCATGGTTAATGTATTAAAAAACAATGCACAACTGATTTCACAGACACTGCTCTTGTTTAATTATAATATTAGATTATTTATTTGCTGCCACATTACAACGCAGTTTTCTAAGGCACTAAAACCTGCAGTAAGTTTGAGAGATCTACAATAATACTGTCCATGTGTAATGAAGAATCTGGAAGACGTGTTGGAAACAGCAGGCTCTTAGCGGTGGGGTCGTCTGAGCAGCAACTGGTTCCAGCCAAGGACATCTCAATCGAAGCTGACTTTGACACGGAAGCTGGGAGCCATCCGGGGTGCACTGCTGCAGACACCAGGCCTTCTCTGAAATAAGAGCTCCATTTGGATCTGCAATGCAAGCCTCCTGGCTGCATACATAACCCAAGAAGTAAAATTTTTTTTATGAAACTGAGATCTGACCTGTGAGCCCCCTGTCTGTTGGTGGTGGTGGTATCCCCACCCTCCAAGCATAGGACAGTGCTACTCCTCGTAGCAGCTCTAGGTCGCTGTCTCTGGTACGGGGCTCATGATCCAGCTGTAGTTTATCAACACGACCCCATAACCCACACGTCCAGCCTTGAGATATCGGATGTGAGGGGCAGAGCCACCTGTCCCCAACCTCTCTGGCAGCCAGGTAAGCGCCTCGGCTATCTCCTCCGCAGCACAACCAGTCAACTCCCAAAGGGGGAGAGCGATGTACTGTCTCCTTCGGGAGATGCTCCAGCTCTCTCCGATGCAACAGTGGAGATAGCACTATCAAGCACACAGGAGTCGTCAGAAGATGCAAGCAGCGCTTGTTCTGAAAACTCTCTGTGGCAGATAGCAAACTGGTGGAGAAGGAAGCACACGGGATGGAAACCACGCATGTAGCCCGGCTTTAACACGCTGAACGCCAGAGATGAGTACTCATAGTTACAACATCTTCGGTGGCGGCCTGAAAGAACGCCAGCCTCATTCATATGCGTTATATGACAGAAAAGTGCACTTCTACACAGTCTGATCCCATGACCGCTGGGTCAGTATGTTTATGCCCAAAACAACTGATGCAGTTATCGAGCTATCCATCAATGCAATCGATCCACCGCATCCACAGATTTGCTACTACAGAGAGGAGTCATACTTGGTTTGAGGCAGGGAAAGGCAGTGAAAGATGAGAGTATGGTTGCTGTAAACACCAGATCTCTTGATCCACAAAAGGGGAATATAATCCAACACCGATGTAAAATCTTTCATGGTCGCTTGTGTCTTAGAGTATAACTCCAATGAGCAGACCGAAAGAGTGCCACGCCTGCACCTACTGTAATCTATTCATGGGAGGTCCTCCTTGCTGAGATGAAAACTGAAGGAGCAGGAACGTCTTTCTTTTAGCCTGGCAGCAATAGAAAGATCATCAGAATTTTGTACAATGTATTACACATGAATGCTCAAGTAAAGAATAATGGGATTGGAAACCCTGTATGTATATAATTTTTAAAATGGTATTTAAAACAATCTTCAGAAATTTAGCATGTGCGAGACATAGCCTTTTGGCTGCAACTGTTCTATGAAGATCACTCTAGTCAGTCCTCTCCAGACAGTAGATGTATGGAGATATCATTGAGACAGTTAGATTAAAAGTTTATGATCTACAAATAAATGTGAAGAGATGCACAAATTAGATGTATATAGAAAAATATACAAATACACACAAATGCTGAAGAGATCCACAAATAAATTGAGAGGAACTGGTACCTGTGACTCTTTAAAATGTAGTTGTGGATTGTATAATTGTATATTTATGTGTTTGTGAATCTGATTTATAAACTTTATATAACTTCATAAACGTATTTATTAATATAACTGACTCAATAATAACTCCATATAGCTAATAAGCTTGATGCCTCTTTCATCTGCTAGACCAAGTGTCGTTGGCACACCACAGCATCTACAATATTCAATGTTGCCATTTCGAAACATCCACTGCATTCATTAGTTTATATGTAAAAATTCATAAAGAGGTAGACTGTGGTTCATGAACCATTTTTTTTTGTTTTTGTCTGACTAATTCATATAGCCTCTAGAAACTTCACACACAAAAAATAGCTTGTGTAGAAAACAATTATTGATCTATCATCCCTGCCCAAATTGATACATTTTACACGTTCAAATGAAGGAGTTACAGGTGTGGACACAATTAAATCAAAACATACCAATCCAAAACAGAAGAATATGGCAGATTTAGGCAAGTATTCTTAAGCACAAAGAGTACGGCTAAGCCACATACAATCACCAACACAATATTGAGTAAGTGCTAGCTTCACAGTCTGGATTAGTCCTTCAGTGTATGGGAGAGCTCATGAAAATGTATACCAAGCTGCTGAATTATTCAAAACAGTCCTTCAAAAGTTGAAACTTTAATCCTGAGAAGCATATGAATATTGCCTGTTTTCCATGTACCTTAATAAAAGTGATTGTGAATCAATTTGTTATGGTTTTATAATTAATTTCTCCACAGTGATTTACAGTACTGAGGTGTCCATTCTACAAATGTTGATCCAGATCAAATTAAATGTTTCATGTGCCATCTTTATGTTCACTGGGTACAGAGCTGGAATCTACAGAATGCAGAGAGTTTGATGATGCATACGATTACACTGAAATACTCAAATGTGCTGCACTTTCTTGTTCTCTAACACACATGCATACCCATGCACAAACACATACACGAACACACACAGACTTGTATATGGATGTGTTGTATATAACTGTGGCTGGAAGGGCATCCGCCGCATAAAACATATGCCAGAGAGTTGGCGGTTCATTACGCTGTGGCGACCCCGAAAGGGAAGAAAGCCAACATGAAGATGAATGAATGAATGTGTCGTGTATAAAGAAAGAAAAAATTGTATTATGTGGCCTAAAAAAAAGACAAGAAATAAACACCATTCACTGTGTTTTGATATTTTCAATATAGTTCTCTTAATACTTTAAATAAACACTTAAATTTTAATGTCAGCAAAATAAAATCTGTTTGGATTTTTAATGAAGCACATAATAAACATATGGTCTCCAGAATACAGCAGAAAACCCACACAGAAAGTGAACCCATTGACAGAAGCATCATGCTCCTAAACATCTTCTAAAAGAGTTGACAGGCAGCAGTTTAACCTTTTCCTCGAGCACAGGAAACATTTCTGCCTGCCTCTTGATGCCTGCTCTCTTAATTACTATCCTGATGCCCATTACAGGCTCTCTCACACTAATGCTGAACGCTTCTGCTCTTGGAACAGTCCTCTCCGTTCCCAGCGGACACGTCCCCAGCAAAAAACTAATTCTGCTTTTAATAATGTGTCAGGAGGTAGGGCCCAGCTCATAAATTATGAGTCTGCCCCAGAACCGATCCATGGCCACTTGGGGAAATCAAACCACGGAGGGAAAACATATCAAAGCTGAGCTGTGACAAACTTTTGTGAAAGATAAATAATAGCGTACATGTAGGATTAGATGTTGAGTCAAGGCGATAGGAGACAAGAGAGCAGATCTATCAGGCTTGTGCAGATCTTCAGATAGATTGTCTTCTTTTTGTTTTTTCCCCTTCTATTTGGATTTTTCCCTTATATGTGCCAGGAGTCAGTGTTAAGGTCTGGTACAGCCAGTGGATTTCAGTGCTGTCACCAGATAACCAGATAATTGATATAAAAATGTACACTTATTAAAATTCAACTTTAAATATTATTAACAAGCCAAATAACAAGGAATGGATGCACTTCCCCACAGAGAGTTTGAATACTGAAGTAATAATTTTGACACAAGATTAAAATATATGGCGAACTTGCTCTTTGGACATTATCATCTTCGAAAGTCCACTCCACCATCACACAGCGACTGACTCTGGAACAATCTCTATGAAGTGACAACCACCTCTGCTTGATGAATGTTCCCAGTGCAAACAGAAGGTATTACCTGAAATAAAGAAGCATGTACCAACAAGTGATGTCAGAATGCTATTCAATGATTGTCAGAAACACAAAAGATACTGATCATCACAGCCTGGGTAAGTAGATTTTTTTCACAGCACAGAAGGAAAAGCTTAGAGCTATTTAATTAAAAGTTGTTCAAGTAGAACGCAGTCACTTAAAACAATAGCTACTTGATTTTGTGTGAAATGCTCCTCCCAAAGCTAAGGTGACCCTGTAATGCAAACATATACCATACAAAATATTGATCCTATTTCATTCAGATATACACACAATGTGTTTGTGCACAATCCATTTCTCCAGAACGATCTGTTAAGCACATACACACGTGGACAAAATTGTTTGTACCCCTCAGTTAAAGAAGGACAAACCCACAATTCTCACTGAAATCACTCGAAACTTACAAAAGTAACAATAAATACAAATTTATTGACAATTAAACAATCAAAATCAGTCATCATTTTTAAATTGTTGATTAATATAATTATTTTAAAAAACAAACTAATGAAACAGGCCTGGACAAAAATGATGGTACCTCTATTAAAGATTTAAAACTTTTTGACCAGAGTGACATGATTAACTCAGGTGTGTCCATTAATTGACATCACAGGTTTTTCCAAACTCATAATCAGTAAGTCTGCCTATTTAAAGGGAGACAAGTAGTCACTCTGCTGTTTGGTGAAAAGGTGAGTACCACACTGAACATGGACAACAGAAAGCGAACGAGAGAATTGTCCCAGGACATCCGAAAAAAAATATAGACAAACATCTTAAAGGTAAAGGCTATAAGACCATCTCTGAACAGCTTGAAGTTCCTGTGACAACAGTGGCTCATATTATTCAGAAGTTCAAGACCCACGGGACAGTAGCCAACCTCCCTGGACGTGGCCGCAAGATGAAAATTGATGACAAATTGAAGAGACGGAGCGTTCCAATTGTATTCAAAGAGCCCAGAAAAACCTACAAAGAAATTAAAGGTGAAGTCCATGGCCAAGGTACATCAGTGTCAGATCGCACCATTCGTCGTTGTTTGAGCCAAAGTGGACTTCATGGGAGACGACCAAGGAGGACACCACTGCTGAAAAGAAATCATAAAAAAGCAAAACTGGAATTTGCAAAAATGCATGTTGACAAGCCACAAAGCTTCTGGGAGAATGTCCTTTGGACAGATGAGACCAAACTGGAGCTTTTTGGTAAGGCACATCAACTCTATGTTCATAGACTCAAAAACCAAGCATACGAAGAAAAGAACACTGTCCCTACGGTGAAACATGGAGGAGGCTCAGTAATGTTTTAGGGCTGCTTTGCTGCATCTGGCACAGGGTGTCTTGAATGTGTGCAAGGTAGAATGAAATCTGAAGACTATGAAGGCATTCTGGAGAGAAATGTGCTGCCTAGTGTCAGAAAGCTTGGTCTCAGTCGCAGGTCATGGGTCTTCCAACAGGACAACGATCCAAAACACACAGCCAAAAACACCCAAGAATGGCTGAGAGAAAAGCGTTGGACTGTTCTAAAGTGGCCTTCCATGAGCCCATATCTGAATCCCATTGAACATCTGTGGAAGGAGCTGAAACATGCCATTCGGAGAAGACACCCATCAAACCTGAGACAACTGAAGTAGTTTGCTCATGAGGAGTGGGCCAAAATTCCTGTTGACAGCTGCAGAACGCTCATTGACAAATAAAGAAATCGTTTAATTGCAGTGATTGCCTCAAAAGGTTGTGCAACAAAATAGTGAGTTATGGGTACCATCATTTTTGTCCAGCCCTATTTCTTTTGTTGTTTTTAAAAAATAATTATGTTAATCAACAATTCAAAAGTGATGGCTGATTTTGATTGTTTAATTGTCAATAAATTAGTATTTATTGTTACTTCTGTAAGTTTCGAGTGATTTCAGTGAGAATTGTGGGTTTGTCATTCTTTAACTGAGGGGTACCAACAATTTTGTCCACTTTTTTTTTTTATTCTCAAAATAAAAACATTTCGTATCCCTTGATTGCTTTTTCAAATTAAGTCTCAAATTAAGAGTAAATTTACAATTTTTCTTTATTCGTCTACTCTTTACACCTTAATGATATTATGATTAATGGATTAGTAATCAAATACATCTGTTTATTATTTGTTCCTTTGATTATTGAAGGTTGTCTCTTCATGGGTGGCCAAAAAAGAAAAGTGTTATGTGAGTTATTTAATTTATTAGGGGTAATTCATAAATATCAGAAGGAGAATTTAATTTAAATATTGCATGCACGTGCACACCCACCAGCATGCACACACATATTTATAAATCATTTGTTAGTCTTTATTAACTAAGCTCTTTTCATTGTTTTTTTTTAATTACTTGCAAATTTACCTGTTTAACCAACTTGTGCAACATCTATGTCAAAATAGTCTGCTTCCCTATTTTGCTTCGTCCACCAGAATGGGAAACCATTAACTGACTTAAGAAAGATTCTCACTGATTGGTAGAAGTAGGTAAGTACATTTTATTTATATAGCACTGTTTATGACAAACAAGTGGTACCAAAGTGCTCTACAGTATGATAAGAAAAAAAGTATATAAAATAAACATTAAAAAAACATCAAGTTAAAAACCATCACTCAAAGAATATCAGATGGATAAAACAGCACACATTCACACAAATGCCTTTACATAAGAATATGTCAGGCTAGTCTCAGTTTGAGATCAAAATCACACTATTTTTAGTGCAAACCACAAGCTTGATCGCACTTTCTCTCTCACTGTCCCCGGCTGGTGAAACAAACTCCCTGATCCAGTTAGGAAAGCAGCAACACTAACAGCTTTTCTCTTCAGAGAACACGATGAAAAAAACTATTTTTCCTCTTTTCTCTTTATTTCCTTCCTGCTATGGTCGATTGATCAGCTGAAACCACTTTTACTACAGCCAACCTGAATTAGACTTTGACTGTGCAACAAATTGCATATTGTCTCTGTAAATGTAATAAATGTTTTCACTGTCACATTTAAAACACATATGAGACGTTTTTGAATAAAATCCATATCAAAAGATAAATTAAAATACCTTCTGCGGTCGAGAAATTACTAAATGTATATTATGCAGATAGCTCTAGACTTTAATAATCTTAGTATCTCCCTTGCTGGAACTCTACATGGAAGAAAATGTTACTCAAAGACTATTGAAAAGGTACAACATGTATACAACAAAGTATACAAAGCTCATTCCTCACTTAAGCTTTTTTAATTTTATTTTTTTTTCACCATTATTGTCTGTGAATGTGGCTTATCTCTTAAGTCTTAAAAATTCTACACATCACTTTTAAAAACAAGTACAAATTGTCCACAATCACAATGCTCTAGAAACTTTATAGTGGAGACCTTGAATTTTATCTCCAGAGCTTGTGTAAAAGAATCTTGATAAAGGTAAAGGAAGATGAGGATGACACTCTTGGACAGCTGTGATCAGTCAAACAGGACAGAAGAGACGAAGCGACCAGTCATGCAGGAACGAATGAGAGCCGAATGTATGTCTGCACACACTTTGCAAGGACAAAAACAATGAAGATGACTACACCTGCCAGAAAGCAGCCGACTGAGACGTTCAACACCCTCACAGAAAAAGAGCAGTCTCCAAACACATCCCGTGCTGCATTTAGAGGGATTAAGATGATAACTGAGTCTGGTATGACACAACTCTGCTGCAGAGGAAAGCAATACATTCTATTCTGAAGATCATCATCACTGACATGGCTGATTCACAATCACTGATGTGACTGATAGCAACTAAACGAAAACAGGCAACGCTGTAATGCTGAGTACAGAAAATACAGACTCGAGATTTAAAGTGATGCACAATTGACTGCACAACCAAACAAGAATGCTAATCTCCTTATCAAACATGCTGTAAATAACACAATGGCGCAGTAGAAGCTTGTAAACCAGAAACAACAGAAGCAGTGACAAATAACAAAGAAGAATGGGTAATGTATCTACACCTATGATCACTTGCAAAACTGAAAAAGTGCTAAACTAAAATGAAAAGTCAGCGTAGTTGTAGTGTATACACGAGCAAGGCAACAACACAAATATTAGAGCATGCCGAAAAATAGATCCGCAGACTGAGGACCACCACGATGAAAGACTATAGTCAGACTCCAACTGTTCAATGACAAGTGTTCCCACGCTGGGTAATTAATAAAGTGGCCATGAAATTGTTATTAATTGAATCATGTTAAACATCCGTTTAGCTCAGATTGCCTTTCTGACAAGCAATTTAATTAAAGATATCAAGAACAACATTGAAGAAAAACTGCAGCTATTATAGGAAAATATCAGATAATGTTGCCGTCTGCCACCTAAAGCTCCTCATAAATCAGGTCTAATGAAAGGTGATGCTGTAAAGACTGAATGCTGCAAATCTGAGAGAGACTGAAACATGATCTGCTTCTAATACAGACACAAAAAAGGATCAGAATAACTGATCAGTCTGTGTTTCTTTTGGGATGCATTATAAAAGTGTAACAATATGTGGATTCGTTAAAGGAAACAATCACCTGGAAAGGCGTTAGCATTCTTGGACAAACAATGTGATAACTATCTCTGTGCTCACCTTCTGTCTATGGTCTTTGCCTGGACTGAAACTCAACATCGGGCCAATCAAAGCCCGGATGCCTGGCAGCCATGAAGACAAAAAATATGGATAAAGGCTGTGATGAAGTAAACCATTTTTGGTAACCAACTCCCAATACAATAAACAATACATTAGGAATGCATGTCTTTTTAGCTGTCCCAAAAGCAATCCAAATTATTATAGAAATAAATTATTGAATGTAGAGGAATAAAACCTCCCCGCTTGGTTTTTTCCAACATAATAAAAAATGTCTACGTTTTTCTGAATGACAATGTAGATTATTCGTTTTATGACTTTTTTATTTTTAGCAATTACAGCAAAATCCTGAAAATTAGTTTGAAATAAAGTTATAGATCAAATCAAATTAGGTTGTACAATACAATTAGGTTGTAGGCTGCCTAATGCTAGGCATTGTTGTTGTTGTTGTAGGGTATCCTAATCGATCAGTGGTCACTGGCCAATCATGTAAGGTCAGGTGGATTGGCATGTTTTTATGCGTGACATAAATGGCCTTTTCGTCACAATCACATCCCTACAAAGAAGATTTTGTCAGGATGAGGCTCAGAAAAACATTTTAACAGCATTTAACTTCATTAGACATCTGAAGGTTAGTGAGCTGAAGAAATATGAGGGCTTAGCCTCTTAGACTCAGTGATGGCGTTACTCCAGCTGGGATTTGTGCAACTTTAATTCATCAGAGCTTTGTTTTAAGTCATCAGTTAAACACATAATAGCCTAATAAATCACAAACCACACGTACCTCTCAGAAAGTATGATAAAACATCTATTGTCTCTAATGTTGTCTCTAGTGTTTCAAATGTAAGCCCACCGATCACACCAGGGGCACAGATATTGTTTGTGCAATATTGCAAATACTGCCAGCCTTCCAAAATTATTCCAGAGTGTGTTTACTTGTATCTGTACCCTTATCAAAGACAAAAGCAATGTGTTACAGGTTTTGTCACAGTGATTTCAAGAGAAAGACTAGGTTTGTTTTACAGTAGCATTTATAAAGTAAATTTTTGTTCCAACTTTTCTCTTCTCTTCATTTTAGTAATAAACATGTAGTACATTTTAGTGTTGTAAATATTTGTAAAAAATTATGTTGCTGTGAGGGATTCAGATAACCCCACTACTACTACTACTACCCCAGATCAACTAGTACTGATCAACGATAAAAAAAATCCTGATCAGAATGGAAGGAATAAGTAAGCTTTTTTATATAATTACTTTTTATGCTCAAACAATTATAATGGCCAGTTATATTTTTGATCATTAAAAGTAAAAGTTAGTAAAAGTGTCACGTTCTCTGGTTCCTGTGGGAGGATGACCATATTTGGTCTTCCTCTTTTCTGTTGGTGCCTCCTCACTCTGCTCTGCCTGATTTTCACCTCTCACACCTGTGATCATCTCATCAGCCTCATTGTCTCCACCTGGCTTCAGTTCCATATAACCTGCTTTCATCCCTCAGTTCTTCGCCAGATCTTCATACCTAGAAACCTGGTTAGCCTGAGCCTGAGCCTGAGCCTGAGCCTGAGCCTGAGCCTGAGCCTGAGCCTGAGCCTGAGCCTGAGCCTGAGCCTGAGCCTGAGCCTGAGCCTGAGCCTGAGCCTGAGCCTGAGCCTGAGCCTGAGCCAGCCTGACCTGTTCATTCAAGCTCTTGACCTGGCATCTGGATCTCACCGCTCCTCGTTATCACAGGAACCTGAACCTGAGCCTGAGCCTGAACCTGAGCCTGAACCTGAGACTGAACCTGAGCCAGCCTGACCTGTTTATTCGAGCTCTTGACCTGGCATCTGGATCTCACCGCTCCTCAGTATCACAGGAGTCTCCCTCCCACTTCAAGCCCAATCTGTATCAGACCGCACCTGAGTTTTTGCCAACATTCACCTTCCTTGACACCCCATACCTCTTCTGGGCTACATCACCCCAAAACCTTCGAAGCACTTCCTGGTATCTAATCACCTGATCCTCTACTTATCCCGATCGACCGTAGCACTGACCCAGAAGCCTTGTCACAGTTTTATTATTTTGTCTTAATAAACTCCTATTCATTCCAGACCTTGTTCCTCTGTTTTGTGTACTCAAGTCTTCAAAAACGTCACAAAAAGCCACTATAGGTTTAAGTCAGAATGTGTCTGAATATGAACTCTTTATTTTGATACAGTCAGTGCTTAATTTGTTCATCCAACAGGATGCTGTTCCAGCAACGTTGAAGGGATGTCCTGAGTCAGAAAGGGTCTGAGTACTTTTTTCACAATAAAAGATCTATTCATCTAAAACACCTCACATGAATTTATTAAGGCTTTTGATATTTAGAATGGTTAACCTGAATAACCTAAAAATGAAATATATATCATTTTATTGTTATCATGTATCTGTGCTAAGCACAGTGTCTCTGTGTCGTCATCTTTGAATCACATCTGAAGTTTTTAAAGAAATATATCAAATAAAAAACATGACAATATAAAGTGAAAAAGAATGCTTTATGAAAACATAGATGACCAAACAGTACTAAAATGATTATTTCAACAGTTTACAATCCACCTACATAGTACATGCAATATACATAGCCACTGCACACAACAAGCAGCACTATCTATGGTGCTGACACTCAGGGTCTGGTTGGCTGCTCCACTGGTTTAAAAATACTTAAATATTTTACCAGTAGACAAACACTATGTAGCTTATTTTGTCCCCGTTTAAAAATATATAAAGGTAATTTAAAAAAAAGCATAAATCAGAATTTGATTGACAGGGAAGGGAGTTCAATCTAATCTAGGTCCCGGTACGAACTTGCGTACCAGAGTAAACACGCTCTGCTAGCTGGCTGTTCAGCCACTGTGCCACATAAAATACAAATAGTTCAGAAAGCAGCAGCTAGTGTTCTCACAAGAACAAAGAAATATGATCACATTACACCGGTTCTGTCCTCTCTTCCTGTAAAATATCACATTGACTATAAGGTGCTGCATTTAGCCTTTAAGGCTCTAAATGGCTTGGCTCCGGCCTACCTGAGCAGTCTCTCATCGCGATATATTCCGGCTCGCTCTCTTCGATCACAAGAAGCAGGACTACTGATAGAGGTGGAAGAGCGTTCTCATATAGAGCTCTGATGCTCTGGAACAAACTCCCGATGGTGTCTGGTGCTCATCTACGCTCAGAGAGTTCAAAGACTAGATTAAAAATATATGTGTTTAATCTAGCATTCGAATAATTGGCTCCTAGTATGTGTCTAAAGGGATATGGTGCCTGAGCACTATAAACATACACACAGTTGAAAAAACAATGTGGTTCCATGTTCCTCTCTAACCTATCCCCATCATTTATCACTCATCCTTCAGCTGATGCTAATCACCTGTTTGTTGTTCGTGTTACATTGTTATAACCACTATTCGTTTGTTTGTTTCTGGGTTTTTTTGTTTGTTTATTGTTTTTTTATTTCAGGTGCTGTCTAGCGAGCTGTTCGTCGATAGATCTTAAGTTTTTTATGCTGGGGAGGTGATTAGAACCTGCCTCAGTCAGCGAGGCTCCCTGGAACCTCACAGAGGGAATTCCTATTCACTCAACCTGATCCTCACTAAGACTTTGTATAGCTGCTTTGAAAGAATCTGCTAAAAGCGGTATATAAAATATATTGATTGATTGATTGATTGATCGATTGATTGATTGACTGAACACTGGGTACAAGTGCAGACAAGTCTAGGGAAACTAGAAGTCTGAAAGTGAGACCATCCTCTCTTCAGGGACAGTTTGAGTCTGGATAGCTTTGATTAGTTTGCTCACCATCCAGAAAGGTATATACATACATACATATTATTCTTATCAATGTCAGGTGGTTTTCTTATCAATTAGTATTGCTATACCAAAAGCTGTCAATGACAAAGAATCCCAAGTGGCTGGTTTACTGTGAAAAAAATCTGTACTTTGAAAAGTTTCTGCACTGCTCAATTTGTCTGACATTACCACCTTTTCATAAAGGGAGGCACGAAAGGCACATTGAGGAACAGTACAGATGCTTACTTTCTGAATTTACAAAAGGCTGGTGAAAAGCCTGTTAACTGGCACCCAAATAAAAGTGGGCACATGTAGGTAATGACCAAACATTGAAGGTTTATGTAAATGTGACCTTAGCTACATGAAAACTAAAAAGAGATGGGGCTTACAGCCTAAAAACTTGCTGTTAATCATGACATTGAGTTAATTTTACTATAAATCAATCAAAACTTTATTTGTATAGCACTTATGCATAACCTGACAGTTACCCCGAACGGCATTCCATTAATAAATAAAAGATTTAAAAAACATAAACATAAAGCAAACAAGAAGATAAAACAATACAAAAAAAATACACCAGCTTCAGTGTCTGCACATGATTATGAACCAATTGCCTCCATGAAAAAATGGGTTTTTAGCCTGCTTTTAAAAAGTGATAAGATGGTAATAGTACTCATTTCAAATATAGGTTTGTTCCAGAGTCTAGGCCCAGCTACACTAAACGACCACTTACCTAACTGCTAGGCATATTGAGTAGGAGGTGGCTCTCTGATCGCAGGGATCTTGTCAGTTTATAAAATTATAAAAGATCACTTAGATAACTTGGTGCTAGTCCATAACTGACTTTAAAATCTAAAACCTTAAAATCCACTCTAAAACTTACAGGAAGCCAGTGCAGGGAAGATAAAACATGTGCTTACAGCGTTGACAAATGAGCAGCTGCATTTTAAACTATGATATTTACCAACAAAAGCATGTGCATAGAAAACAGCAAGAAGCGGCATGAAACATGCAGAGCCAACTGATGAAAGCCAATTATAGCTGAAGAAGTAAGACAAGCTTGGATTCCAAACTAACACCTCATAACATATCATCAGTAATTTATTTCTTGACAGACGTGGCTGTCAAGTCTACTACATGGCAGCACTTTGCAGTGATCTTTAAAACAGTTATACAGAAGTATAATAAGGATACTGGCACATGTGTGGACAACTACACAGATGGTGCAGGCAGTACAGTATGCAGTATTTTTGGGGGTAAAGTACTGACAACTACTTCTTTTAGTTTTTTTTGCCATAAAACTGGCTAAGAAATGAAATTAGTTTCAATTGTTTAACCACTCATTCAGGCTGACTTTGAAAATTAGTTTTTTTAGCAATATACAAGCTTTTTCGATATGTTTATAGGATGATATCAAAAAATCTTAGCAAAATGAGAGTGTAAATTACTAGTGTTTGTGTAAGGCTGCTTGTTCACCCTGATACTGGCTCATGCATGTCTCCAATCATTTTTCTGCATAACTATGAGTTATGCTTTGCTACGTCTGACATGTAATTATTTTTCTCATTAAACACAGACTCATATTTCAGTTCGTAGGTAACATTTGAATCCACACATTAATGTAGGGCAGACAGGGAAATTTTAGAACAATAACAAGATGCAAGTTCACAAAAAACAACACATCAACGATGGGTTGAGGGACAGCGTTTGCAGAAAAAATGCAATCTGAGGCCGATGTATACGAGACTGTTGTTGGCAAGCGATGAAAAAAAATTAATAGCTTTCTGCCAAGAGAGAACCATTATTTGATGGATATGAAATAATTTGCATATTTTTCTTTACACTCGATGTGGTGCTTGAGTGATATTTAAATCTTCACCTTGACTACATAATGAGGGGCGGAACTTTGTTTGAGACAAGCTTTCATTTTTGACATGCTGTAAACATTTATTATACACAGACAGTGAGTGAATAATAATAGTTTCTGAAAAAAGTTTTAATTAAACAATAATGTTTCAAACCACTATTTTCAATTATGTTATTATGTACTTTTTAAAGTTTTAATATGCTTATGGCATTATTATAACTTATAATTAATAACTGTTCTTGTTTTAATTGTACAACTGAAAGTTTATAACAATTGAATAAGAGAAATCGATCTGTAGCCACAAACTGTAAATAAAAACACAACTTTGAGAATGATGAATGAAGGAAAACTACATACTAAATTGCAGTTCTTATCTTATAATATACTGTAAGATTTGTGTAGAATAGTCAGTAAAAGAATCTGAAACTTTGGAGGGCTTTGGTGTTTTTACCCTAACTCCAACATTTTCAACCTTTCACTTAACGTTAGCATGAAGTGAGAAATATTCTGGTTTTGATCATTTTGATAAATGCCTTGGAATCCAAACTTTTCTTTTTTTTAGTAATTAACCACTAGATCATAATTTCTTCTTGCCATAGTGAGCTTTCTAGTTCGTCAATTAAAACCAGAGCAGTGTAAATTACTTGTTCATTTTAGTTGACTGTGATATATATACACTGTACCCATTATGATCTTTGATTTCAGTTGTTCACATTTACAGACCCCAGAAAAAAGAGGAGCATTTAAACACTCCAGATATATCAACATTGTTTTATTAAATGCTAATAAAGGTCTCAAAGTTGTTGTAACATTCCCTCTTTTTTTGCAATACACCTGTATTTTTTTTTACAATACACTAATATTAAATATTCAGTTTAATAACATTTTACTTGTCATCAGGTTCAATGTAGTTATTTGTTTTTAAATTAGACAAGGCAAGTGATTTTTGAGTTGAACTAGTTTATGCCAGTTTAGTTAGTTAAACATTGTCTTTATCTACAGCATTTAAAACACTTTTCCACAATTTAATTTATAAAAGTTTGTTCTGGTGAAGTATGTATATAATGAAGTATGTATGAACTAATATAGATATAAAATATAATGACTGTACATTGATGGCATATCTTAAAAAAATGGGGTCGAGCAGCAAGCAGAGCCTGCAAGGTCTCTGATTAGACATCATATTGGTTCTGAGCGTCATTAAACAAAAAGAAGCATACAAATATTACTGTATTTAACTGTACTTCGACAAAGTCCCCTCATTTTTAATCACTATTATTTAAAAACAGCACAAAGGCTCTACCACCGTGTGTCAAAGAACTTGTAGACATTTTTTCAGGCAGCATCTGAACTCCAAACAGCGTATATAACTAACGATTGAAAGAGTGTAAAGCTGTATATATACATTTGATGAATTAAGGCTAGACGTATAGAGTCTTTCCAGTGTATGTTTTCACTTTCCTCGATCCAAAACAAGACAACCGCAATGTTAAAAACTAATGTTAAAAAATGTTTTTCTTTGCAACTGCCTGAATCTAAAGAAAGACTGAGCTGTTCTCACACGATTCCCACAAAATATTAAACTTTTTGACAGTTTTTACTCTGAAAATTATTTTGTATATTAAAAAGAATCAGCTACATCGGTTTTAAAATATTTTAATTTGAAATACTAAACATTTTATTATTTGTTCATGTTTTTCCCCTCTATCCTTTTGCATTTCATGTCTAAATATCCACTTGTGCAAACCCATGTGGAAAATTTTTTAGATATATTTCAGTTATTTGTAATTCATTTCTGGAGGACCATGTGATTACTTAGTAAAATGTTTTGTTGATTGACAAGGCATAAGATAACTTGAAAACTGTTGAAAACAACTTGAAAATGTATACAGAATATGCTGCAAGAATGATTTTTATTAAAATAAAGGTTTTAAAATATAATCTATAAAGACAAAAAACAAATATGTGCATTATAATATATTGTATATTATAAAATTATATAACAACTCTTTTTGATATTCGAAATGGACATTAAATATCTTTTTGATGACCAGCCCACAAAAGATAATCAAGATTTCAACATTATCATTTTAAACCCATTGTCTTTCCACTCGCATGCTGGAATTATCCTCATGATCACATTGTGCTACAGTAGGGCATTAAAGGCAAATAAACCGGCTAATGTTGCTTCATGGGAAATGAAAGTCACACTTGAGTTGACTAGGTTAATTAAAACTCTCAAATGAGGCTACTAAACTACAATCGGGTGATGCATTTTGCCAGCAAGTGGGGAATGGCTGTACATTGGCTTAATTCCACCCTGCCAATGCTTATTCGTGGTAATGTAGGATATATATGGCACATAAAGAACATTGTCTCTGTTCTTTATGGACTTTCTTTGTCTTCAATGTGCCTTTCATTCATTAAACACAAAAGAAGATGGGCTGTCTTGCACTGAAGTATAAATCTAAACAACCAATGACACCCAAATGTCCACAGCATCCACACAATGACTGTTTGAAACCTTCCTAACATTCAAGTTCATTACAGTACAATTGATACTCAGGTAATTGATAATGCCTGGGTGAATAATGTTGTCAATTTTCTCCCTAAACCCCATTTCGCTGGCCATCTGGGCCACCTAAACAGCTCCCACGGGAGGAGAGCTATTAGACAATAATTACTCAGGATTCATTTATTCTTGAGGAGTGTTTAGCGTTTATCTGTTTTACAATTAAAATGGAAAACAGGCCTCTTCGCACACTTCTTCTTAATATACAGAGGGTTGAGCCTTCTTTGACAGCACTTGAACTTTTGACACACTTATTGTCTCTTGAAAAGGGGATCTGGGTTACACATTTAGCACTTTATAATGCTAAGTAAAGAGCTGCTTGCATGTCTGATAAACTATGAGAATTGAAACAATGTACTAAAGTCACTGCTCTTCTAGAGAATTAGGTAAAGGGTTTATTCATTAAATGTTTACATTTTAAATGCTAAAATCCACATTGAGCTTGGTTGAGAAAAAGAATTAAGCATTCAGGACGTCTGGGCAGATCGGTGCAAACTGAATGTATTCACCTAACCATACAGGTTGCTGACTATAGTGATGAATTATCTATGATGAATTAACTATGAATATAAATATTCATAGTTGAGGGAAAAAGTATCTTTTAATTATTATGTGCAGGTAATTGACTTATTACTTAATTTATAGCCTGAAATGTTAAATATTACATCATACCACAGTTTGTGGAATGGGGTGGCAAAGTGGTGCCTTGCTGAAGTTGTTTTTTCTATAACCAGAGGATTGATGGTTCGATCCCCACCATGTCCGTACAGACTTTGTGGCCCTGCTCAAGCCACTTTACTCCCTTGCTTTGTGTGGCTGTTTGGTGGTGGGTGGCAGGCCAAAGGTGCGAAATGGTACAAATGTTCTGTCCAAAACACTTGAAATTTGGACAGTTGATAATCCTCAATTTGGTTTGAGGTTCTGAGAAAATCAGCCCAATCAGCCAATAGGTAGCGGCAAAAAGAAAGTTTTGCTAATTTTTAGCCATAGCACTTACAATCTTTAAGATATTTAAAAAAATATGTGGAATCCTCAAGTCTCAAGACAAACAAAACGGCTATTTCAGATTTAATTTACACCTGACTTGATTTTTCGTTAGGGGTAATAGCTACTTACACTTACCTAATACTCAAGTTTTTTGCATGTCCAGAACAATATCAAAACAGGAAGAATTCCTGGAGGCTGAAGATGCATAGTTGATTAAAAAGATATGAATTTTTTATAAACATCGAAAAGAGTTGGCAAAACGTCTCTTTTACTAAAAAGGCTGTAGATAAGAATGAGATATCCGCACCAAACTCCACACTATGATGTTTAAGGTAATTGGGAGGTCACAGAAAAAAAAGTCCAGTTTGGTCAGATGGAGGTGTTATAATGTTGAAAAAACATATTTTTACCCATAACTATGACTAAATTAGTTCAATTTACTTCAAATTTTGCCTGATTATTCTTTGGACATATCTTTAAAAACATAGCCGCCATCATCCAATGAACTTTAAGCACCAATAAAGCAAGGTTATCAAAGGCCGATTGAAATGAATCATGCTTGGCCTGTTTGACTCTTGACTGAAGAGGTCTACAAGAAGTTTGAAAATTATCAGCCACTAGTTGGCGGTAACAGTTTATTTTTTGCTTCTGGGATTCAATGTTTTTTTAATAACCTACACAAAAGGCTTTTCAAATGTTAGCACTGATCTTGAGTAACTTTGCCTAAAGAAACATTACTCCAAATCATATCGTTGATACATTATTATATTTTATATTAAAATCCTGTTTTTTGCCAAACTGGTCCTAGGTTTTCCTCCGTTCGGAACAGAATGAAATATTATCACCAATCTTAAGACTATGATGCATTAGCTTGTTCTAAGGTATAACCAGAAAACTGTGGAGTTTGACAATTTTGGGGGCGCTCACTAAATATATAAGCATATGTACACAGCATATGTATATCAATGTATAGAAGTTGTTTTGTTGAGCCACTTTACATCAAGAACCAAAGCTCTAAATTAAATAACTTAATATACATTTTTCCAAAAAACACAAACTAGTCTTTTATTTTTCACCAGCCTGGAAGAAAAGGGTTGTTTTTTTTGTAGCCCCTTTATAATAATTATAAATAAAAGGTTTCACTTTAAGTCTAAGGAGGGCAGCCGAAACTTGCTTTAAAGCTGTAATACAAAAAGAGGTTTAAAAAATCAGCTGGCAGATATTTTCAAAGATGGGAGCTTGTTGACACCCAAACTTATTAAAGATGTTCTTTGAGATGTACTGTTAATTCTGAGAGGAATCCATCTAAGTGTCAGTACTGAGGTGTGGCAGTACTTACAGTAAAGCAGCAGATGGTGCATACTTGAGCTCTTTTGCTCATGTAGTACCTCTTTTGGATTGGACAACTTCGAGTTTCTCCAGTTTTCCAACAGTGGCTCCTCGCTACACAAATAAACTGAGTTTTTTCCCCACTCTGGCATACTATTTGTACTCATGGAAATGCAACAGCCTTTTTTTTTAACATTTTTTCATGTGGGCATGGTAACCTTATCATAAAAATCACACGAACTGAAAACGCTCTTGTGTGAATGATAGTTTCTTAAAAATGTCGTTGTGTCCATGTGGACAAGGGCCTGGAAGAAAGTAAAATCCTCTGCCTGCGACTCATATACTTCAGCCAATTGTCTGAAACTTTTAAAGTACTGACATACAGTCAGACATTAGTTTTGATTTGTACACGAGAAGAAAGAAATAAAGAACGAATAATTTAATTCCTTTATCTGCCCCTGAACAGATGCGGAAGCAGATGGTAGAAAATGAGCTGCAAGTTTATGTGGAAGAGAGGAGAGATTGCTCATTGCCAGATGGGAAGGTGAATTACAGAAAAAACATTAAAACAGGATGGGGATTCATGGAAGTTTTGAGGAAATGATGTCATCAATAGGCACATTGCTCTCTTTAAGGGTGCACTGTTTAAAAGCTGTTTAACCTGTGGTCTACCTATATTATTTTATGCAGGCAATTCCAAGCAAGCATGGGTACAACGTAAAAGTGGAGAGCACGGCCAGATCCAGTCAGAGTTGGATGGTCGGCTTGAGCAAACATAGGTTTAAATTTTTAAATGTCCAGAAAGAGTCTGGAATGGACAGTCCAAACTTAAAATTCTATTTAATGCACTATTTATGTCTGCAGGTGTCTATAGTTTAGGTTTATGATATTAGATTGCCGTTTTTACATCCTTATAAAACCTGTGCTCTGATCATGTTTTTCTGAAGAGGTGTTCACTTCCACCAGAGATGTATGCACTTATTTTCTCTGGACTAAGGATTTTTTCAAATTATATTAAAAAAGTTTTTCTTTGGATCAAAATAGTAATTTATTACTATCAAAAATAATCATTATAAATGAACATTTATTTTAGTTATATATTTTAATATTTGAATTTTAATATTTAATCAGAGTTTGTAAGTCTCGTGACGGTGAAGACATCTCTCGTACAAGTTTTTAGTTTTTAAAATTTGAACAAGTGTTGGGAGAGACCCTAAGTCTACTTGTCTCTGCTCACAGATTGTGAGAGTTTCTTGACAATGAACAACAACAATTTTGCGGATGGTTAACGTGGTTAAATGACTATTAATCCCACGATAACCCCACCTTTAAACCAAAAATATTATCAGTACATTAAGACTCATTTTTGGGACTGGTATGATGCCACGACAGAAGGGTTGAGGAAAATGTAATGTTGCTGTGTACGACGTATATTCTCTTGGAGAACTGTGTTGTATTTTACTGGAGTTTTGTAATAATTTTTTTCTATACTAGCTTGTATTTCTCTGAAGAGTGAATTTGCACCTTTTTTCAATGCAACAATGAAACATTTGTTTTTAATTATATTTCATATTTTTAATTATTCATACATTCATCTTCATGTCGCCTTTCTTCCCTTTCGGGGTCACCACAGCGGAATGAACCGCCAACTCTCTGACATATGTTTTACGCAGCGGATGCCCTTCCAGCCACAACCCATCCCTGAGAAACATTCACAATCCATAATTCACACTTATACCGCACGACTTGTGGGGAAACCGGAGCACCCGGAGAAAACCCACGCGATCACGGGGAGAACATGCAAACTCCACACAGAAATACCACCTGCCCCAGCCGAGCCTAGAACCAGCGACCTTCTTGCTGTGAGACGACCGTGCTACCCACTGCGCCACCGTGACGCTCCATAAATGCAATCCATTTATTCTCTTTTGGTAGGGGTGAACAGCCTCACATGCCGCAGCAAAGTTTGAAGGGAGTTAATCAGGTTCCTCTTTACATAACAACACAGAGTAGGCTATTTAATAAATTCTATAAATACATTTATCGCTGTTCTTTTTAAAACGATGTGAGGTAATCAAGCCATGTTTAAGACAAGGATGCTCATAAACGTTTAGATGTAAACGTGTCCTTGCTCACCAAATGAAACTTTGTTTAATTGCTGGGGCAAATAAATGAAGGCTTCGGTTTTATGTTCTATGCAAAGGCCACTTCGTAAAAACATCTTTGTGTGTTGCTGGGACACACACATCCCTTCAATTACCTGACCTTCAATTACCTGATCACATGAGAATAACTTTAAAATCACATCATATTAATTCAGCATAATTCAAATACCAAAATCTTAATTTCAGTCAGAATTAAAACGTTTTGACACAAAACAAAAATTGTGTGATTTAAAAATGTTTAAAAATAGTTTGAACTGAATTTAGGGTTCTTTATTTTAACATCAGTACCTACACAATATTAACAAGTCTTTTTGGTACTCAGTTCGTGACCCATTTTAAACCAATGCATCTATTTAATTGAAGAAAATGTAACATAAGTTTGAATTAATATAAGATAGTGTTTATGGCAGTTTTATGAATTAGCTAGACATCTTCAACCAAAAATAATTTTTGTTTAAATAAAAAAAAAAAAAAAGCTGATGAGCAACACTCCTTTAGATATGCAATTCAATTCAATTAGCTTTATGAACATTTTAAATTATCTTCAGACAAGGCTGGAAATGCAACAAGATGAATAGCACCATTAATCCAGAGTGTTATGCTTTCATTATCCTTGAAAACAAGAAGTAATTTCTCCATGAAATTCTCCCTAATTAGCTCCTCATATGTTTAGAAAATGGACATGTTCTAGAGATTTTCATTTGTAATTAAGAGCCTTCAGTATAGTGTCATTTATCTTTACGTAAGCACAGAGTAAAGCTTTTAAAGGACTTTGGTTATGCACCTTCAAGGAAAAAAAGAATTGAAAATTAAAGTGGTTGTAAAACAAACTTAAAATTTGCGTTGTAATTTTTTCGTTAAACAAAGAAATCCATTCTATGCATTTTGGTGAAGCTGCTTTAAAGCATTCACAAAAAAGTTCTACATAAATTAATGTACAAGTTAAACTGCAATCATGTCAAGTAAATTGCAAATTATGTAAAACTTTTAAATTGCTTATACACTCTTGCTTAGACTTATTTGATATATATTCTGAATGCCTTTGGCAGAATTAATTTAATAATTAATTAATTTAAATATTACAGTGAGATCAATCTAATTTTTATAGAGCAATAAACTGATAATTCCAAAGAGTCCCCCTATTTCCCACTGGATGTCTCTGTTGTCTCCTAAGCATCACCTAATGCCAAATGAGAAATTCGAACAAGACAGGAAAAATGTCAGGACTGTGTTTAATACTTCATGAATATATTCATGAACTTATTAGTAAAAGGATTTTCTGAGGGTTGTTACCATTAGAGTTAGCCACCTCACCATGTTGAGAACAAAATATGGTGATGTGCCTTCAGTGGACCAATCAAACTCCAACTACTCTACAGAGCATTCATTGTGCCTACTCACCCAAAGATATTAATACATGGCGTGGGTTCCTGTTTTTCTTTAGAGCCAACAAATCAGTGAAAGAGTTTATACTCTCATGGCATTCAGAGATGCTTCACCAGCCTTGTAAAGAAACCCCTCGTAGCTCTAATTCTTTGATTTAACTTGCTTTCCTTAAAATAGATTTAATAGATACAACTAGTTGATTAAAAATAATTATCTATTTTAATAGCCATGGTGGTGATTTAGTAATATACATTGGAATGTATTTGTACTTGAAAATGGTCAACATAACTTCAAGATTATTCTTTAAAAATAACAGACTGATTTATTCTAACACACCTGACCGAACATCTTCCAATTGAAAGTATACATATGACTTAAACATATGATGTCCAAGGAAATATAGTTTTTTTTTTTAATTGACAGATGAGGTCAGACAGGAATCTCCATGGACAATGATGTTTGCAGATGACATTGTAATCTGTAGTGAGAGTAGAGAGCAGGTGGAGGGACACCTGGAAAGTTGGAGATCTGCTCTAGAAAGAAGAGGAATGAAAGTCAGTCGTAGTAAGACAGAATACATGTGTTTGAACGAGAGGGAGGGAAGTAGAACAGTGAGGTTACAGGGGGATGAGGTCAAGAAGGCGAGTGCAGGCAGGCTGGAGTGGGTGGAGAAAAGTGTCAGGGGTGTTGTGTGACAGAAGAGTGTCAGCAAGAATCAAAGGAAAGGTGTACAGAACAGTAGTGAGACCAGCTATGATTTTCTTTATTTTAATTGTATTTATTATTTCATTTTTTTTCTTCCTCTACAGTGACTTTTTCAGACATCAGTTTACAGGCATTTTCTTAAAAACAGCATAAAACACACTCAGTGTTATAAAAAAAAATCAAGCAGTCACTTAGTGATCGATGAAATTGTCCAGAATATAAATGTTTTGTTTTTTGTTTGACTGAATGGGGTAAAAAAGGTATATAGTCACAAATAGTTTTACTTTTGGTTATTTGAATTTATTCTGCATATTGACCTAAATTATCACAGATAAAATTTTCTTTTTTTGATCTCACTCACACTCTTCAGTCTAAACTCAGGTTTCTCTTTCTGATCAAAACTAAGAACTAACAAATGTTACAAACCAGATGGAACTGTAGTCAATCTCTTCTTAAAAAAACAATGCAGGATGCATTCACAGCTCTCTTTTAACCATTCACAACACAAACATTTTTCCCTTCAACCGAGAAGTGTCACCTCTCTATCCTCACAGAAAGAATCTACAGCTCAGGTCTAAGTTTTTTTAGAGACTCACTTTTGTGTGTCTCAGTCGAGGCAGTCTTGTGCATCAGGACACAATTCAGCAATGTTTAGGTGGACTTGTTTCTCAAATCCACATACCTAAAAAGATTATGCTTATAGACAAACATCTCTCTCTCTCATTGTCTTTACGCAAGACTGTGTACGTTTGTGGGAGTGTGTCAGGGTTAATGGCTCACGGAGAGTGAAAGAGCAGAGAGGCTAATCAGCATGTGACCTGCACTGACAGCTCGTTCATCTTCCCGTCCGTCTGAATCAATTCCATGCAAGAAGGAAAGCAGCAATTTTTGTTTGTTTCCCTGTTGGAGTTTTACTATAATCTGTTCCCATTCCATCAACATCTAGCTGTTCTTGGATGCACACATTTAAGAGCAAATAACAAATGAGTCAAAAGCTCCACTTGTGAATCAATGACATGAGCCGAAAGTATAGCCCCTCCTAGATTTGAGATAGTAACTTAACATTTGAATAGGTTTGAGGTTAGTAAAAATATTTGAAGATCATTTAAAAAGTCAAATATTACAATTGCCCCACAACACAGGATGAATTTAACACACCAATGTCTTTGTTACATGAGTGTTGCATTTAACACTTGAAATTGATACAACAAATGTAACTTTTTTCTTCATAGAAAATAACACCAAGATCATCCACAATTTTTAGAATTTAAATACAAATAACCCAAAAGACTGATTATAATAAAACACACCAATGCCGCAGTAAAACCGTTAAGAGCAAACAAATCTGGAAAAAAAGCATTCTTTTGAATGAAATTCATTAAAAAACACAAACGCCTTTTTGGACTAAATAAAGTACATATTTGCATTGGAATCAAAACATTGTAACTTTTGACCCTGATGAGAGTGCCTTTTTTCTTCTGTCTTTGGTATTTGTTGTTGTAAAATTAATCAGAGACAGTCCTGAAAGCCTATATTTTAAACATATAAAAATTAAACCATATATCTATTACATAATTGTCTTGAAAAAATAAATATTAGGTAAGTGACGTTTCACCTACCAGCCTGATTGGCTATAGAAAGTTGCATGAAATGTCAATTCTGCTTCATTCAAACAGCATGGCAGGATAACATGATCATGTTCTGGGCTTCTGACTTGTTCCAATGAGAGTTGGAAACGTAATGGTAACTTTTGTAAACCCAGTTCCCCAAATAGGAAACAGAGACTTACGTCGGTGACGACTATGGGAAGCTCTGCTGGGGCGCTCAACTATCTCTACACTTTTTAAAAAACTTTATCAGCGGCTGCGCTGATGGTCATGTGACCACACTGTGACAGAGCCGTCCCTGCCTGCCACAAATGAACTCTTTTGTTAGTGTAGCACAGAGACTTAATTGATTAATGAGCTTTAATTCTACTCTACATGCATGTGATCAAGCTAAACCAACTACTAGGATCTCTAGGGGTGTTCCAGAAATATCAGAAAAGTAATTCAGAAAGTAATTATTATTGATGATGTAGTTCTTTATTGCTGCTCGAAGGGCATCCGCTGCATAAAACATGTGCCAGAGGAGTTGGTGGTTCATTCCGCCGTGGCGACCCCGAAACGGAAAAAGCCGACATGAAAATGGATGGATGGATGGATGGATAGTTCTTTATTTAATGAGCTCAATATATATATATATATATATATATACATATATATATATAAAACGTGCTAGTATGTTATATATATATTTATGCTAGAATTAATATGTTCTATTATGAAGAGAGATGCGTGGAGGCCGTACTCGGCACCTCGAAGGCCGGAGTTAGAACTTCTGGCAGTTAATACACGTATGGTTTCAGTGAGGGACATACAATAGTTTACAAGAGTTAGCCTTTTGGGGAACTGCTCGGCCTTCCTGTGCCCGGGGTCATAAAAGATTCAGCCAAAAAGCTCCAGGTAACTCCAAGGGAAAATTATCACTAAGGAATGCAAATGGCCCTTTGTACCTCTCAGACAGTTCTGCCACTCAGGTTATAGTACCTGGTGTTGAGCATTGATTTCTTTCGAAGCCTTGCAGATATCTGACAGCAAAGCACCTCTTGCCAGCACCCAGCAGACCACTATACCCCTGACAGAGTGGGCTCTCAACTGCAGGGGGCAAGGGACGTCATACAAGAGCTGATCAGAACTTCTAAGGTTGAGGGTTCTTCTACATAGATACTCAGTGCTTGGACTCGGCAATTCGGACCAGGGGTTAGTAATCCCAGAGGTTCACTAGCTGAGTTTTGAAGGGAATGGTAGGCACCTTGGGCACAACACAGGGCCCTTCTGTCCCCTTCTGGACCGTAAACTTGAGTCGTCTCAGCGTGTTGCTTTCAACTGGAATGACTGTCCGGCCACAGGTGAACTGGCCAGGGAGGGACTGTAACAAGGGAGCAGAGTTTATAGAACCAAGGTTGATCGGGCCAATAACTGGCCACATTAGGACCTCTGCCTTGTCTTCACTGATCTTCCACTGGAGGGGTGCAAGGAGGTTCACTGGTGGAAATGCATATGATTAATCAGCTGAGACAACTTTTAGTGCGAGCGACCGAGTTAAATGTAAATTTAACTTTAAAAATATATAAAAATGTTTTGCTTATCTTTGCTAAAATCATTTTATTTTCTAATCTGTGGCAGTTCTGTTTACTGGAATTTTATACCTTGATCAAAACAACTCAACTTCTTTTATTAACTAAAATATAATTGATATTAAATGTAAACATTGCACAATGCTAATAAATGTTAGAATATTATAATATTGTACCATAGTAATTTAAATAAGATCAGTGTGAACGTCATAGAAAGATCTGAAAACTTTCGCTCATTTTCAAACACACATACCAACTGATGGGACATTGGGATAAGGCATGTTGGGGGCCCCCGGCGATGCTCTATTCAAAGACAATTTGTAAAGCGATCAGACGAAGCTTGGAAACAGACCCCAGAACAGCTGGGGGTATGGAAAGATGGATACACACTAGCTGCGAGCGCTTGATTTCAATCTGAATGAAGACAAAAGAAGCAGATGCAGTGAGTGTGTCTCCTGTTCAACCCATTAGGCGACAATCAGGCAACCAGGAGTCATCTTCTGCCATGTAGACACATAGATGTTCACAATCACAAGGTTAAAGAAGAGTTCATAACCCTGGGGTTATTAGCATTTTTATTTCATTTCAAGTATTGAGTCTTTTAGTCTACACCACCAGAACTGCACATTTAGCCATTGTGAATACATGCTTATACAAATTTACTCCTAGTTTTATTAAAAAAAGTTTCTTTGCTTTTAACTTAAGGGTTATGTTTGAGACTTGAATTCATACTGTAGGTCAATAGTACATATATTTTGATATCTGATGCTGATTGGTTCTTTTATTTCATTTTTTTATTTTGACGTGCATGCATTAAATATTTTTAACACTCAGAACATCAATGGATTAGAAAATTTGCCATCTGCACCTTTCAAAAGCTTCTAATCCTTTGTCACAACATATGTAAGACTTACAACGTCCATTTCTGAAAAATCTTGCATGTTTGTTTATTACACTTTGAGGCTCCCCTATTTAATTGAAGTTAAATTTACTAGCGCAGTGTAGTTCAGGGTTTAATATGACAGTATTGTTGTTGGGAAACTTCTTGATTTGTTTTTACCATTTCCATGCATTTTGATGATAAAAATTTTAGTATAAGATTTTTATGAAGCTTCAGCTAGTGATTGGTCGCAACATAGAATTCTCAGAATTCTTGGTGACCATTTGCTATCAGGTTTGTAATTGAAGATAAGAGAACATTATTTTTGTCCTCACACTCAAATATTATTTTTTGGACTGCTGCAGAAAGTGATTTTGTTACCTGAAGTCTTTTCATTTCATCCACGTTCAAGCATTACTTTATACATATCCTTTTATTATCATATGGGCTGTGTTTTTATAACACCTGAGATTATATTTTTGATTTTATACAAATATACCCCGATTCATGGATTAATTCAAACCATTCTTTGGTTCAATGACCAGCAAAAATCTAATTTCCTTGTTTAAAGAGATGAACATATATTTGCAGATCACAAACAAAAACTTGAATACATAAACTTAAAACTTAACCATAATTTTTAACGGCATAACAATGGAGTTTTAACATCAACCCAAACATTTTAAAGTTCTTTGGGAGTTTGAACAATTTCATAAGTCTTTGTGTATCCCTCAACGACAATGACACCATGCTTAAATCACCATTAAAACAGGAATCAGATAGAACTGAAGTAGAAGGAAGTTAATTTTTAAATGTTTCTCATACATGATTAAACATACACCAATCATTAAATGCTTAAAATTCGAAGAGAATTACCTGAATATGTTGTTCGTATATTAGAAAAACAGCTGATGCAATGCTAGCTACAAACAGAAAGCTATTATTCTGGTACAAAATGAAGTTCTTGAATGACATTAAATAGACACTGTGTTGTACATTCAAACCCTTGTGTTCAAACAGGCATGAAAAAGCATCAGTTCAGCAGTCACTCTGGGTGACCCAATGGACAGGGATAGATTTCAGACAGCCAAGACAATGTCACCTGCAATCAATAGAGACAGTGAAACAACTTAAACACAAAGGCCTGTATGGGATAATTCCCTGATAACAATAAAAAGCAAATAGCCAAGAAGACATATTCTTCTTGTCTTTTTTTATCTCTGGGTTTACTAATGGTAACTTCAGTCACATGATCACGGGAACCAAACAGAGCAGTTTGAAGCACTACATAAACAAAAAAAATGATTCAATGTGTTCCTTGAAAACTGACGCATCGACGTACAGTGTTTTTTCCAGCTGGTGTGTAAGGTCACGTTAGCGTTTTTGTATTTTAAATGAAAAATCCACTGCAGTGCAGGCAGCAGATGCATAGGTCTGTAGAGACCTTAAGAAACAAAAAGCGCCTGATATTTTGACATATAAGGATTGAACATGCAAAAACAGCAATACAGTAGCTTTCAGGACAAAGCACTTTTTTTCGTCATTGTCTTAAAGCTATCAACAGAAAGTTGCACGCTCTTGAGACAGTTGACAATTTAGGACCTCCCTCTAGTCACAAGTGGCAGCCCCTTAATGCTGTTAAGCTGAGTAGCTAATGATGGCAAGCTTTCAGTGCATTTGAGCGAGGTGTAGTCACTTGAAATGTTAACAGACTGGACCATTTTATACAGAACTAAACACCAACGCCAACCTCTGTAAATTTTCAAATGGTTCCAGCTCTCTGTGAGATCCATAGCAAAAGAGTCAGTGGAAAGGTTTAATTATTGGACTCATAAAACAGTCACAACTCTTTAAAAAACCTTAGATCCAAGATTGTATAGTGTATTTCTCTTGCGGCTTGTTGTAGTGCATAGTTAAAGTTATGTTTCAGCTTGAAAGGACATCTTGAATCTGTCTGGTTGAGTGTGTTGCTTTTTAAACCGCTTTTAATAAATTCTGTCTACTTTCCAGAGATTTGTAATGGAGTGCTGAGGACCTCTAAAAGCTTAGCACCTGGGTAACAGTGTCCTTTCAAGAGAGCTCTGTTTGTGCGTCACATAAAACCCACTCTCCTGCACCTCCTCGTTGTTGTATTGTGGCTTGTAACTCTTGTCTGAGATAGTTGTGCTAGAGACTCTCATGCCAACACTCTAGTGGTTCTTCTTCAAGGACACGGACCCCTATCATACAGAAGAAAGACACAGACATCCCATCATCTTTAAAACGAATGTCTGAGTAGGGAAAGGTTGACTGATTTGGATGTAAGGAGAAGGAGGAATTTTTTGGGGGTTAGAGTAAGTTTTTCAAGACAGTGGCTAATGTAAACAACAAAAATAGACATTAGTGGGGTTAGGTAAAGCTGTTGATGAAGACAATCTATCCAATTATTAATTTAATAACAGAGTTTTTCTTTTAGAACTCACATGTTCTGCCCTTTTGAAATAATGTGATTTTAAGTTTTGCAATTGTTTAAAACAGACCTTTTGTAAGTATGATTATCGCTCTGCATTGTGGGAAATATCAGATGTCAAACCACAAATATGGTGATAGGTGTTAGGGTAAATTGGGGTTTAATACTGTTTTTTGCCTTTATTAGCCTTTGTGGGGTATTCCCATTTTAAAAGCAATTAAAAGTCTAAATTTATATATACATATAGGACTTATCTTAAATTCAAACAATATAGAGAACATATCTTGAATTATTGCAACCAGTCCCTACTAGAAAAGAATATACACTTGTAACATTTTTATTTTAGTAAAAACTAGAAACGGGTCAATTTGACCAGAAGGCTACACAAGGGTTAAGACAAATTTCAGCACACTTTACGATGGTAAGTTGAGACTATTCAGAATATTTATTGAGCTTCTGCGTTCAATTAAAAAGTTGAGAGGGAACTGTATGTTGACAACATCGTAAAGCATGTTTGGAGTTAAAGTACATGGGCAACTAAATAAACAGCTACATTTATTTTTTTCATTTTCAACCATTTAAATCTTGAATATTTTCTTTGAAGACTGTTGATTAGACATTTTCATAGTCTTAGACACTATTATGCCATGTGAGACAATGTTTACTTTAAAACTCAACAAATACTGTGTGCAGTGCCAAGTAACATTAGCCTAGCATTATCATTTAGAATTTTTCCAGATAGTTGTCTTTCCTAAATGTTTACATGAACAAGCAAAAGCTACATTTACCCAGCAATTGAATAAGAAACATGTTTTGCATAAGGAAGCAAACAAAGAGAGTGATGCAGGCAAGAAATGCTCAACTTGAACCCTTAAACTAATCAAAGTAATGCGCTGTTTCTGCTGACAACTTGTTACGTTCATTAATCCATTGCGGTGAAATGCTACAATCTTCACTTTCATAAACATTTGTTTGCCGATAATTTGGCAAGTATAAATAGAATTGGTGAAATTGTAGTAAAGAGCATACTAGAGCGGCTTTTAGCCTGAGCTCATAGTGACCATGATAGAGGTACACTCTCTTCCAGCCTGGCTGAAAATCTTCTAAATCAAATCTTTTATTTTCAATGCTTCCAGAAGACTTTTGGCTTTTTTTAAGTATTGAAAGTCTTTTTTTTGCGTTGGAATTGACTGTTACATATAAATTTGAATATGTTGCAATTGTATCTCTAGGAACATCAATAGCACTTAAAGAAATCATACATTTTAAAAAGAAAACAATCTAATATAGAAAACAATTTTTTAAATAGTTTTGCTGGCATTACAGTACAATACTGTAAACTGTCTACAGTGATTTACTGTGGCATTCAATTACAGCAAAATACTGGCAGCGCTGGTGTTAAATATAGTGATACCTTAAGATACAAAATTGATATGTTCTGGGGAGGTCTTTGTATGCCAGAAAATTTGTTTGAAAACCAGAGAAAAATAAAAATACGCTTTGCCAAAAAAGCAACATGAAAAGATTCATGAATTTGAGATACCAACATGAAACCGAAAGGGTGCATGAAGACAAGGTGGACCCTCCCGGAAGACGTCATGGGGGGTAAACCGACCAATTGGAGAGCAGGATACTACGACCGAACACACAGCATCAGGGCTGGAACGGATGCATCACATGTTGCCCAGTGTTGTCTTTCGCTTGAATTTCAAATGTCGTATGTATTATTTGTGCATGTTTTTGCTGGTAGGAAAGGGCAAAGTTATATGTGCGTGTCATTAAACTTTGGTGGGTGAGGAGTTTGTGGCACAAACTGATAAAAAAAACTGGAAAAGGACTTCATGCATTTGGACTATTCTAACTGGAGTTTGTTCACACCTTTCATACACAGATTTAGGTCCAAATGCCTTCCAAATGTTTTCATGATGTTCACTTTCACTTTAACGAATTAATGATGATATTCCTGATAATTACAGGGCATCCTTATTACGAGGAAACTGAACTACAATCCACACCAAGCCTCTTGAAAATTCAATTTTAAAAGAAAAACTTCACTGCATTTATGTCCAGCTCCTCTCCACCAATGAATGTGGTCAGATGCAACATAATAAAGCTTTGGGAAGAGTTCTTCATTTACACTCAGTATTGTTTCTTAACATTTAGGCAAAGCTAGCTAGCATTTGGTTACAACATCATACATTTTACATAATTTTACATCAACATCATGCAAAAGCACGGACACTGACAGCAAATCACACATCTGTCTAAGTAATCAGTTCAAACAAACAAGAGTTCACCTCTGGCAAGAGAACAACCAATGGAAGCTGACTGTTTGGATGACATGAATGGGACATGAAAGAGCTGCTGGATGAGGCTTGATACTCATAATCACTTCAATCTCATGATAGAAAATAGCACCAAAGAACTATGAGATGAACAGCTGAGGAAGAGTCCGGGAAAGAGGAGGAAAATCTAATCATCAAGAGTTATTCAATAAAGCCCACGGAGCTTATAAAACAGCCATTGCGGTTGTCCCTTGGGTAATGATGGAAAGTCTTGTTCAACTTGGTGCTTGGTGCAAAAAAAATTAAACTTTTGTTCATTTAAAATGATTAAAAAATCTGAACTAATTGCAAAACGTTATGACAAAGACCCAAAACAGAGCAAAATAACCTAATCTGAGTAAATAAATTTGCTTACCGGTGTCTGCTGATTCTTTTCCAAAAAGAGTTGTTACTAAGGAGGCAGATTCATTGTTTTCACAAACGACTCATCACCATAAATGAGTGCAACCAATGGCAAGGAGCGTCACTGCATCAGCTTTTAACGCTAGCCTGTGAAATGCACCCAAAGGGCAACCCTTCGCTTTGCTTTTATGCATTAAGAAGTGACTGAACTGTGGTACCACAAAGTCAGAAGTGAGCAAGTTCTCATTCACTCCAATTTTAAAACTGCCCAACTTTAGAGCTAAATAAACCATGGTTACAGCCCTGGTGTTGTAATTTTTTTAGATCGTTAGTTTTGACCTTCATTAACACTCTGAGGGGTGAATTATTTTTAAATTTCTTTGTTTAACATTCAGCCAATCAGATGGCTTCGCTATGCCCATGTCCCACCTCTCTAAATCCATTTATGGTACCAGGAAGTGATACACTTCCATGCTGGCAAATGCTGGCTAAACTGTAAAAAATGTATTATGAGTTTTGTAATTTTCATGAAAAAATTATGCCATTAAAAATAATGTTCATGTTTTAAAAAACGTTTTCTGGATTTCTTATAAAATTTCACTAATAAAATAAAGAAAAATAAGTGACCTATTTCTTTAAGCAAATTTGTGTAATTTTTAAGCTTAATTTGACGAACCAATTACGCAAAAAGATAGAGGAAAAATTATGCGGTTTGGATTGAGACAGCTTTATAGTCAGACCAGATGCATTGTGAAAGTATGGGATTTTATGTTTATTGCAGTAATATGTCAGTTGTTAAGGGTAGTTTGGTGTTACACATTTGTTTGAGAACTAGTATGTGTGTTTATGAGGTTTTTGTGTGAACCTATTTTTAGCTACCGTTGTTGAGTTGCAGGTCATTAAATATGCACATATTGAAAATTGCTGTCTACAAGTATAATTTAACACGAGAGACTTCATTGCCCTGATGAGCAATGTGAAAGTCTGGTTTGAGATCTATGACAAAATCTGTCTATTTTAGTCTAACCATAGACAAAAGCTTAGTATTATATGCTACAATAAAACAATATGACTTTACTAATAATGTTATAAAATTAAGAGCCTGGTTACTTAATTCTGGACTTTTTTATGTAACTTATTTAAGTACATTCTGCTAGAAAAAAAACAAGCATTATAAACTTAAAAATATTGTGTTTCTAGTTAAATAAGTTGAGATTTTTTACACAATAAATTCAATTAGATTCTGCTAAAAAACAAGCCTTAACATTTTTTTAATAATTATTTGTGTAAAATTGTTAGCATAACTTTTTTATGTCAATATCACATAAGATTTTTACGTTTATAATGCTTGTTTTTTTTCTAGCAGAATGTACTTAAATTTATTGTGTAAAAAATCTCAACTTATTTAACTAGAAACACAATATTTTTACACAATAAATTCAATTAGATTCTGATAAAAAACAAGCCTTAACATTTTTTTAATAATTATTTGTGTAAAACTGTTAGCATAACTTTTTTATGTCAATATCACATAAGATTTTTACAGTGTACTCCCATTTTTTACCGCTTTCCCGTTCACGCGAACCATCGCGCATGCCATGTCCATGTTACATACAGTCTATTAATTGCCCCCCCCCCCCCCCCCCCCCCCATAGAAGCCATCCGAGGATTCGGGTAGATGTGTAGCGGCCTTCAGTCTCAACAAACCAATAGCGTCTGGCTGCTCAACCAGTCTCAGGTGCGCATGCGCAGTCCAATCCCGTGCATTTTCAGATCGAATGCAGCCACATGTGCACCTGAGACTGCGTGTCTGCAGCTAGACACTATACTCAACAAACCTCTCATGAAAGGCTGAATGTTTTACAAAAAGGTATTTTATTGTGAAATTTCAAGGTAAAATATCTGTTAAATGTTCTGTAAAACTGTCCGTTTTTTTATTTTGTTTTTCATTTTTTTTACAGTGTACAAAGAAACATATGTTTAATAGAAAACTAGTTCTAGGCTTACATTTGTACTGTTTTGTACCTAATGCTTCTATTATAATAGTTCAAGTCTAATTATTTTTAAATAACTTTTTTTTAATTAATGTATTCTTTACATTTATTTTTCAATATATTGAGGCTAACTAAAAACTAACACGCAAAGAGCTAGCCTGCGTATTTTTCATTGCGTGCTCTATGCTAAAACATTTTTTTTTTGCATATGGTTCAATTCAATAAAGAAAATTAAAGCATGAAGGATTTTTCCAGATATGAATGACTTTTTAAAATGTATTTATCAAGTATTTTACAGTTTTACATATTTACGCAAATGGCAGCTTTACAAATAAAACGAAAAAGATCCCTGGAACTTTCTAGCAGTTATTAAGGAAGCATTTTAAGATGCGCATGGGCAAAAACCGCCCCGCCATAAGAAAAAGCTTGAGGAATGAGAAGGAGGCTTAGTTCTAAAACGAAAACCTTTCTGCTCAAATGATGCTTTATGAATTAGAACTTGTTTTCTGTCCTCTAGGGTCCATCAGTATCGTTTCCTTGAGAACGAATTAGGCCCAGCGTCCTTATCTCGAGCTTCCTCAACAAACAAATGCTCAGTTAAAGAGAGAAGTCCACTTTATAACAGTCCCCTAATAGAACAATCAACAGCACAGAGCCAAGGACAACATTACGCATGAGGCTAAAAAGAACCAAAGAGATCTCGTGTAAAGGAAGAACATACGAAAACACTTCCCTAAGAAGAACGCCAGTAATGAATAAAGAATACAGATGTTTTTATCTGGATTGGTCTGGTTTGGAGGGACAATCACTCACTGTCAGATCTCCGAGCCCCTGATCCGATTAGCCCCGATTCATTTCATCTTTTCTTTTAAAGCTTCTCCCTTAGTACTTAGAAATATGCATTCATCCCAGATGCTGCAGCAGTAATCAACAGTTTTATGAATCGTTCATCATCTGAAAACGTCTTAAGAAAAGCGTGGGTTATATTTAGGTGAGCACGTATACTTTCTTGATTTATTTTTTTGCATGGGATGTTTTTCTTGCTTTTTTCCCCCCGTTTGTTGTTAAAACCCTAACGGACTCCAAATACACAACATCAACGTGTTGTTTTGATTTACAAGCCTGCTCCAACTCAGTCAGAAATTTCTCCAAGGGTGACAAAAACACCAACAGTTAATTTCAGAAGTGAACAAAACAGAAAGAGGCAAACGCGTGCAGAGCAGGAGGGCAGGGAAAGGCTGCAGGGGGGTAAGGGGTGCTTGGCTTTAGGGAAGCTGTGCAGCGGAGGGTGAAATTAGAGCCTGGAGTGCTACATATTGTACCAGAAGCTTCTCCAAAAACACTGGGCGAGCCAAAACTATAACCCCTCCATGCATCCCACCATCAGGGCAACTTCAACCCAACGTGTTCACTGCTGAAGCAAACCGGACGCGTACAGCATCACGCATTAAACCCGCTGAACGGAGCTGTTTTTAATAACCATTCATAGCAGGTCAAACTCTGTACATTAATATTTCAAACCAAATATATTATTTTCCCCGTCGGTTTTGGCGTAACCTTTATTATTTATACTTCTATTTACACTTTGAAATTACAATTGATCATTTTAACATGTATTCATCAATAACTTTTGTTACATATAATTTATTAGTGCTAAGATATTTGAAACACTTTTCTTTGTAGATTTCTGAGTAAACAAAATAGCTCAAGTAATAGTGAACCATGAAAAAAAAATTGTTCCAAAAAATTTCAGTTTCAGTTATCATATTATTTTAAAGAATATAAATTATTATGTTCTCACAATTATACACACACACCCACACACACACGCACACACACCCACACACACACACACACACACACATATATATATATATATATATATATATATATATTATATATATATATATATATATATATATATATATATATATATATATACACACAACCCGTTTTGTGCTGCACCTAAAACTGAAGAGAGATAGAATTGGCTCCCATAATTTAGTTTAGTCTCACCTCTGTTATTTATCGTAAATATTAGAATCACTTCATCCGCATCCATTCATGACGTCACGAGGGAGCCTGCGCTCCTTAGGTTATCATTTAAAGAGAAACTAAGCCTTAAAAATACAAAAAATCTTTCATTGGCTTTCATGTTTTCAAAATATTGTTTTCACTTTTAAGTCAAGAAAAGAAATCTGTGTATATGTGGTGATGTAATAATTCTTTAAGCCCTGCACGATAACAGATTTAAGCTATCGTTTCCATTTTTGTTTGACACAATTTCCCAAACTATTCTCTCCCTGAGGAGCACCTGCCTCCCCCTCTCATCCCCAGCCCTCTCTCGCATGCCTCACAGGTCTTCCCTCCCCTTTCTCTGAGTGACAGGCGGATGGAGCTTCATCTGAGCGAATCACAAAGTGCAGGAATCTCCCGCCTTTGTCTAATACTCTCATCACATATCTGGAGCTCGGCGTTAAAACGCGCTTTACGCACCAAAGAGCATCCGAG